>JABUQX010097241.1:0-15000 GCA_015478945.1 Trachelipus rathkii | reverse complement strand
ACAACTAAAGTACTATTATTCAGAATTTACACAGTTTGTCTCTTTATGAAATACAATAACTGGAGCAAAGTCTTATGGTGTCTTTAGGATGAAGTTCACAATAATACAAACAACCATAAGATCGATAACTTTATATATATACTTTTCAGAACTCTTTCAAACAAAGTAATTATCTATGAGTCTAATATACTGATCCTGGTTTATAACTTCTTCCTGCCCAAAGAGAATTGGTATTAGAGAGTCATGGAAACAAACAAACTCCACATGCCTGCTATGAAAAAATGTTCTGTGTAATAAAAAATACAGATATTTAAATGGTGCGAGTAGACCGTGAACGTTTCGGCTATATCTTCGCGAATCTTATAGCATAATCCAGTACTATAACTTTATGGCCTTGCACATTATTCAATGATTTAATATCATATATACCTTCATGGAATTCTATTACATCTTTATATTCATTAAATTTCTCCTGAAACATACTGTAGCACCAGATTATTTTCACAGGGATCTGCCTCCTCTGCAACCCAGCCTCTCAAGATATTTACTGTTGGGTGAAAGGTTTTCTCCCACTGCTCTGTGGGTCCTGCCACCATGCATGTCGCTGGACTGTAGAACATGAATTTATTCACATCCATACTCCTAGAGTGCTCGAAGTTGCAGGCTGTTACTTTAAAGTTAGTGTGATAGTATATATATATAAGATGAAAAGAAAGATAAATATATATATATATAGTAAGTATACATATATATATATATGAAATATAAGTATGATATATGTTATGTTGTTATAAAGTTTATATACATATAAGAGAGGTTATACATATATACATATATATATATACTCAATAAATAAGAGTTTACTCTCCAACCAAACCCTTTAGGTTATACAATAATTAGAAAGCACTTAAACCAATAAAAATTGATTGAAAATTCTTTTAAATTAAATTTTAGAAGTTTACGTTTCGAGACTTTAACACAGTCTACTCCTATAATCCACTCCAAATTGAAAATAAATTCTAATCATAACAAATTAATAAAACTAAAAACAAATTACATGTTAAAAAGAACAAAAGGAGAAAACGGTCTTTAAGATGATGTTAAGAATTTAGTTTTTTTCAGAGATCTTTCTTACCCTTTCACCCAAATTCAAAAACTCCCCATAAGGATATGTCTTGAAATTACACTTAGTAGAGTTCTGTAAAAAGATTCGAAGAAATCCTTTCTTAATATTTTCAACAAAGAAAGCAATAAATAGAAAACAATAAAAAAAGAAGCATTAATAATAATAATAATAATAATAATAATAATAATAATATTAATAATAATAATAATAATAATAATAATAATAATAATAATAATAATAATAATAATAATAATGTAATACTACTTTTTTTAATAGTGGAATAATATAACATTAAATTTATAACAGATCCTTTCCACCAAATAATTTCATTACTGCCTGAAGATGACTCGAATTCCGAGGGGAAATGTTGCGATTAACATAAGAATTCGAAGATGGTCTAAGGAAAAGATGTTGAGGGGAATTGGTTTCTTTCTTTTTAAAAGGAAAAGGGATCCGAGGAAGCGACTCTGAGAGGAGAAGTCTTCAACTCAACCTGTTTCTTCTCTTGGTAATAGGATTCCTTGTTTCTTCTTTCTTAGGTTTCCTTGTTTTTCTGTTCCTGTTGGTCTTTCTCTTTCTCTTCGGTCTGCTCTTCTTTATCTCTTTGGTCTTAGGTCTTCTCTCTTTCATCTCTTTGATCTTAGGTCTTCTCTCTTTCATCTCTTTGATCTTAGGTCTTCTCTCTTTCATCTCTCTTTGGTCTTAGATGTTGGGTTTCCCTCTTTCTTACTTCTTACCCTTCTTCTTCCATCCTCCTTCTTCTCGGTCTTGAATTCTCTCTCTCTTCAGTCTTAGGTCTTCTTTCTTTCTTCTCTTTGGTAATAGGTCTCCTTGTTTCTCCTTTTAAGTCACACACACACACACAGCGCCGGGGTGTTTCTGCAACAAAAACATCTTATGAAATACGCTGACAAGAATAATGGACGCACACGATCAGAGACCGTGTGCGTGCGTGCGTTCCTGCGGCACGCACATACACCTAAAAATATGCTCAGGAACATACGTGGATACACGAAAATTGTGACGTCATCACTCGGGTTCCTGTGTACCTCACCTCTATATATTATATATATATGCATATATATATATGGTAATATATATATATATATATTGATATATAAAGATATAAGTTATATATATATATAGGTTATATATATATATAAGATTTATAGCATATATATATATAAATATATATATATTATTATTATATATATATATTATTATTATTATATATATATATATATATATATATATATATATATATTATATATATATATATTACATATACATATATATATTATTGTTGCTATGGGAGGTGGTTAAAGATATTATTATTATTATATATATATAGTAATATTACATATATAAATATAAAGTTTATTTTTATATATATTTATATACATATATATATATATATATATATATATATTATATATATATATATATATATACATATATATATATATATATATATATAGTTGTTATTATTGCATATTATATAAATATATATACATATATATGCATATATATACATATATATATATATATATATTTGTCAAGTTATATTCACCCGAAGGCCATAATTTCAATTAGAGATCCAATGTTACTATTTATTAATTTGAAAGACTATTATTACTAGATTTGTCATTATTTATTTAAGCTTAGAATATTTAAATCCATCTAATTTATTATTTTATAAAGAAGATTTATTTTAAGTAAATTGAGATATATAAAATTATTATTGTAATATGATATATAAGATAATTGAACTAATCCTTCACACTAGTTTTTCAATTTAGATTTGCAGCTATTATTTTGTTATCTGTTAGTTCTACAGAATGCTACAAAGTATGGGGGGCAAGGAGAGTTATTATGATATGGGCTTTTTGCTTTTCGTACTATCGATCTTTGAACTTAGGTTATTTATCTTTAGTATTACTTATGAGAAATCTCCTGCTTTATCTTTGATTCTTTTAAACCCGTCATAAACCTTTGATTATTCCTTGAATAGTCTGTCTAAATATCCGTTATAGGGATCATTTAAAGTTAACCCCAGATTAGAATATTCATTCAGATATCGAACCATGTCCTACCCCTATAAAATATCTTTGACAATTATTTAGGTGGTCTGTCCTGGAGGTAGTCTAATATAACTTTCAACAATACTTCCTTTCACCCACCTGTTGATTCAGATACTTATCTCTTTCTTTTATTCTTCACGGTCTCTCTCTCCACTTCCCTTGTCAACATAATACGGACTACTAATCATGGAAAGCAGATACAAGAATTAGCTTAAAAGGTTAGAGTTCCTTTAATCAACAAAGAAAGAGAGAAGGCCGGTAAGAAGGTTGAGGCAGTTGAGCTACATAAAGCCGAAAGAAGTAGAATTTATTCAAAACCAAAGAAAGAAGAGAGGTTGTTTAAGTCACAAGAGTTTGTTGAAATGCTCAACTTAAAAGAGAGAAGTTCAACACAAGAAAGAGGAATAAAATATAATGTCAACTTAAGAGATATGATGTTCCAAAACTCAAAAATGGTATACTTGATAGTATTTGAACACAGTCTGAACTCACACTTAACTTAAACTAAAAACACATGACTGTCCAATCAGTCTCAATTGTCTGTCCATTTGAAGCCAATGTATCCTATCTCACCACAATGCAGGTAATGCAATGAGGTCTGTCTGTTGAATCATATGGACGAATGGACGCATACATCCAACGTTTTGAGAGCTATGCGAACATCTTCAAATTGGGATCGCAGTTTATATCTTTTGAGATTGTCGTTAACTGGACGTGCTTTGTCGGTTTATAGCAAGTTGCCTCCCAACTTAGCTAATGATTTTTCCAGCTTAAAAGAAGCCCTCCTTATTCAATTTAACATGACCGAAGATGCTAAGTTCAAGGAAGCCAAGCCCAAAGTAGATGAGGGCCCATTACAATTACTGAATCGAATTAAATCGTATCTGTCAAGGTGGTGTGAACTCTCAAGTTTCAACCAAGACTTTCTTAACCGATCTTATGGTGATTGATCAATTTCTCACCTGTTGCCCAAAAGACTTAGCTGTTCATCTTAGAGAGGCAGGACTCTCTAGTTTAAACGACATCGCTTCTTGCGCTGATAGATTTCTTCAAGCGAGGGGTAAGAACCTTTGTTACAAAAGGGAAGACTTGAACCCTTATGTGACATCTGATAATAACGAGGAGATACAAAGTCATATTACTCAACCCCAACACACCAAAGTTTGTGGAATATGCGCTAGTTAAGGGCTAAGGATTCCAGTGTCATGTTATTCTGCCTTAAATGCAACAACACTTCCTGCACCACACATGACATGATAATAGATAGCCAACTGTGATAACAAGACAAAGGAGAAAAGATGGCACGCCCCAAGAAAAGAAATACACAATGTTGCCGTTACAATTGATAATCCTATTAACAAAGGGGACTTTGCAGTATGTCAAATTGTGGAAGACGATGAGTGTGTTGACGAGCAATGGTAAGTGGATGAGAAAGGCTGTTACGTACTAATCCCCAAACGAGATTCGATGCCCAAGAAAGATGAGTCCACGCCAGATTCCCCATGCCCGTAACGAATGGTCTCTATAAATGGTGTTGATGTATCAGTACTTCGTGATACAGGGTGGCGTAATTGCGAGAAAGAAGTTCGTGAAAACCATCAATTCACAGGCAAGATCAGAAAAATGCTTCTGATTGATAACACCCTTAAGACGGCCCCTGAAGCAAGAATTTGAATTCGCACTCCGTTTTATACGGGGTACGTCGAAGCTTTATGTCTGAACGATGCGTTATATGATTTAACATTGGGAAATATCCCAGGCGCGCTAGGTCCGGAGACAATAGGGTTCGGAAATGAAAATAAAAATGATACCAACGTGGACACATCCATTGTTGAAGTTACTTGTGAAGCAGAAAATGCTATTGAAAATAAAAATGATACCGACGTGGACACATCCATTGTCGAAGTTATTTGTGAAGCAGAAAATGCTACTGAAAATAAAAATGATAAAATTAATACCGACGTGGACACAACCATTGTCGAAGTTGTTCATGAAACTGAAACTGCTACAAAAGATAGTAAGACAGTGAAAAATTTGAATGGAAATCTCCCATTCCAAAACCAAGAAAACTCCTCACATTCAAGCTGTTTTGAAGCCAGAATTAATGAGACAATAAAGTCTGAGGTGACAGCGGTGATACCTGAGGTTGTTAATAGTAGATTAGAGGGAAGAGTGTTCCAGTTAACACCAGTGGAAGAAGAATATGAATTGAAGTCGAAAGAAGAGAAAAAGTCTCAAAATGAGGCGTCATCTGAAGATCAGCTGATCACTCCTTTGGAAAATATTCAAGTTGAAAATGATGATGCAAATGCAGCAGTACCTGAAGGAAATAAAGAGAAGGAGAAGGAACTTCAAACCATGAGGTATCTGGTTAGACTCAATCACATTTTCTCCTCCTGCTCACACACCCTGGTGAGTGGCAAAAAGGTTATGAACTCCAAGCTAACAAGATGCTTTAGTGATAGCTCCCACCTTCTTTTCTCCACAAGGAGTGTCCCAGGACTGTTCATTTAGAGCACCCCTCACTCTCCATCATATATAACAAGATGCCAGAGGATTATAAACAAACAAACCCAGATGAACTATGCATATGTAAGAAAAGTGTGAAGTAACAATTTAGCAGTAGAAAACCCAACCTTTCGTAGAAACGAGAGTTTGCCATCTTGATTGCTTCCATTGCAATGTCGAAAGGTCAAGATGAAGAACAAAACGGACCAAACAGAGGAACGATCCCGAAGACCGAGGAAATAAGAAACTCTTCAGCGTGGATGGAAGCAATGGCACAGTACAAATATCGAAGGAAAGAGTTTTATCCTCTTTTCAGGCGAAGATATCCATGACGTTCTTTTCAAGACGAAAGATGACACGTCACTTTGTCTTCTTAGGAGGGGCGTGTGTCAAGTTATATCTTACCTGAAGGCCATAATTTCTCAATTATGAGATTCACTAGTTTATTTATTTAATTTTGGAAAGACTATTATTAATAATTTCGCTATTATTTATTTAAGTTTAGAATATTTCACAATTCACTCAATTTTATTATTTTATAAAAGAAGATTTATTTTGGCAAATTGAGATATATAAAATTATTAGCTTGTAATATGATAGGTAGATAATTAATTTTAGACTTATCAAGTTAACGATTGATATTATTATTTTCGTTAATTGCTATATTTAAGATACTGCCAAAGAGTATAAAAAGGGAGAGTTATTATTATAAGGGCTTTTTGCTTTTCGTACTATCGATCTTTAAACTTGTGATTGGTTTATCTTTTAGTATTACTTATGAGTAAAAACTCCTGCTTTATCTTGATTCTTTGTAAACCTGCACAGCTTCCAGAACCTTTTGATTATTCTCATTGAAGCTTGGTCCTTTACTATTCAGCAAGTTATAAAGGATTTGATTAAAGTTTAACCCCTAGACAACAGAAATTATTTATTGATACTGAACCCGCGTGTCCTCACCACCTATAAAAATATCCTGGCACGATCTTCAGTGGCCTGGTCCTGAGAAGTGAATATAATCCTAACACATTTTCAATGCATCGATTGATTCAGATACTTATCTCTTTTATTCTTTTCACGGTCTCTCCACTTTGTCAACATTAATAATGGACTACCAATCATGGTGCCAGATGGTTAAAGAATTCAGTCCTAAAAAAGAGTCCTTCCTTAACTCATCTAAAGAAATGAGAGAAGGCCTACAAGAAGCAGTATATGCTGAGTGCAAAGATTTACCAATAAAGCCTGAAGATGTTGAATTGCTCAACTCAAGAAAGAAGAGAGGGTTGCTGAAGCAGAAAGAGCTGAAAGGAATGCTCAACTTAAAAGAGAGGAAGCTGAAAGGAATGCTCAACTTAAGAGAGAGGAAGCTCAACACAAGAAAGAGGAAGCTGAAAGGAATGCTCAACTTAAGAGAGAGGAAGCTCAACACAAGAAAGAGGAAGCTGGAAGGAATGCTCAACTTAAGAGAGAGGAAGCTCAACACAAGAAAGAGGAAGCTGAAAGAAATGCTGAAGAAGCCGAACGCACACGGAACTTTGAATTGGAAAAAATACGACTGTCCAATCAGTCTCAATCGTCCGTCCATTTAAGCAATGTATCCCCATCGACCAATGTTAAGGTACCAAATATGGCCCCGTTCGTCGAATCAAGGGACGAAATGGACGCATACATCCAACGTTTTGAGAGCTATGCGACATCTTCAAATTGGGATCGCAGTTTATGGCCTCTTTATTTAAGTGCGTGCTTAACCGACGTGATTTGTCGGTTTAGAGCAAGCCGCTCCAACTGCGCTAATGATTTTTCCAGTTTTCAAAATAAGTTCCTTTGTCAGTCTGAACACACTAGCATACAGAAACAGTTCAAGGAGAAGTCAAGCTCCAGCATGAGGGCCCATTGCAATTACGGAACGAATTAATTGTAATCCACATATGTAACCCAAAATGTCCAACTGCAGAATTTTCATGTTAACTGATTCTCTGTATGGCATTGACTATCTTCACCTGTTGCCCAAAAGATCTGGCCTGCTCATCACAAGGAGGTAGGTCCCCTAGTCATCTGGAGATTAAGCCTTTCAAAATGATAGATTTCAAGAGGGTAAGAAACCCCTGTCAAAGGCAACATTCTTGAACCCATAAGACATCTGATAATAACGAGGAGATATACAAAGTCATATTACTCAACCTCAACACACCAAAGCTTGTGGAATATGCCACAAAGGCGGCCACGATTCCAGCGCTTGTTGTCGCTCAAAAATGGAAACAACAGATTTCCTCGTAATCGGCATTATTATGATAATAGGTTTAACCAAGATACAAGATTACGCGGGATAAAAGATGGCAACCCAAGAATGAAAATTATTAATAATGCCTGTTATAATTGATAATCCTATTAAATAAAGGGGACTTTTGCAGCGGCATGTCAACAAAGAAGACGATGAGTGTGTTGACGTGAGCAAAATGGACATGTTGCACGTCAATGGAAAATTAATCCCCGTTATATCCATGTCGGCGTCAGCATTGTTTCAGCTGTTTACATTCCTCATGCCTGTAATTAATTGTCTATAACAAAGCTGACGTGGTCAGCATCTGGATAGGTGTAGGGCGTAATTTGGTGAGAAAGAAGTTCAGAAAACCACCATCCACAGGCAAGATCAGAAAAATGCTTCTGATTGATAACACCCTTAGGACGGCCCCTGAAGCAAGAATTTGGATGTCGAAGCTCTATGTCCGAACGATGCGTTATATGATTTAACATTGGGAAATATCCCAGGCGCGCTAGGTCCGGAGACAATAGGTTACGGAAATGATGATAAAATTAATACCGACAAGGACACATCCATTGTTGAAGTTACTTGTGAAGCAGAAAATGCTATTGAAAATAAAAATGATACCAACGTGGACACATCCATTGTCGAAGTTATTTGTGAAGCAGAAAATGCTACTGAAAATAAAAATGATAAAATTAATACCGACGTGGACACACCATTGTCGAAGTTGTTCATGAAACTGAAACTGCTACAAAAGATAGTAAGACAGTGAAAAATTTGAATGGAAATCTCCCATTCCAAAACCAAGAAAACTCCTCACATTCAAGCTGTTTTGAAGCCAGAATTAATGAGACAATAAAGTCTGAGGTGACAGCGGTGATACCTGAGGTTGTTAATAGTAGATTAGAGGGAAGAGTGTTCCATTTAACACCAGGGAAGAAGAATAAGGAATGAAGTCGAAAGAAGAGAAAAAGTCTCAAAATGAGGCGTCATCTAAAGATCAGCTTGATCACTCCTTCAAAATATCTGCTTGAAATGATGATGCAGCAATTTGGGCTGAATGTGTTAGAAGATGATAACCCAAGTCCATGAGGAGACCAGAAACATTAATCTATGATGCTCTTTTTCTCTCCTTCAAGTTCAAGAATCTCTTGCAGTGGAAAAAGGTTATGAACTCTCTGTAGCTAACCAAGAGGAAGTTGCAGTGACAGCTCCCACTCCTTTTCCCAGCATATGTCCCCAGACCAGTTCATTGAGAGCATCCCCCCATCTCCATCAGGAGCAGAAGATGCAGAGGATTATGTACCAAAATCTAGAGGAATGGTTGAAGGCGGTTGGGTGAAGAAGAACTTTGGAAGTAGAAACTCCTAACCTTCGTAGAAACGAAAGAGTTTGCCATATTGATTGCTTCCATTGCAATGTCGAAAGGTCAAGATGAAGAACAAATCGGACCAACAGAGGAACGATCCCTGAAGATCGAGGGAAATAAGAAACCCTTCATGTGGATGTTGATGGCACAGCTTGAAACACCAGGCTGTTGATTCTTATCCTCTGCGCTAAGATATCCACGACGTTCTTTCTGTTACAAATGACACACGCTCTGTCCCAGATGAGTTAAGAGATTTTAATGGCGTCATACTTCAATTATGAGATCCACTAGTTCATTTACTTAATTCCTAAGACTGTTTGTCATTGATTTCGCTATTATCGTCAAGGTTTGTAACATTCTGGGCACTACTCTAATTTTATTATTTTGGAGTAAAAGACTATTATTATTGATTTCGATATATAAAATTATTAGCTTGTAATATGATAGGTAGATAATTAATTTTAGACTTATCAAGTTAACGATTGATATTATTATTTTCGTTAATTGCTATATTTAAGATACTGCCAAAGAGTATAAAAAGGGAGAGTTATTATTATAAGGGCTTTTTGCTTTTCGTACTATCGATCTTTGAACTTGTGATTGGTTTATCTTTTAGTATTACTTATGAGTAAAAACTCCTGCTTTATCTTGATTCTTTGTAAACCTGCACAGCTTCCAGAACCTTTTGATTATTCTCATTGAAGCTTGGTCCTTTACTATTCAGCAAGTTATAAAGGATTTGATTAAAGTTTAACCCCTAGACAACAGAAATTATTTATTGATACTGAACCCGCGTGTCCTCACCTATAAAATATCTCGACACGTTTTGGGTGGCCTTGTCCGAGAAGGAATATAACTTAACAATATTTCTTCATCACACTTGCTGGATTCAGATACTTATCTCTTTTATTCTTCACGGTCTCTCTCCACTTTGTCAACATTAATAATGGACTACCAATCCTGGTGCCAGATGGCTAAAGAATTAGGCCTAAAAGGCAAAGAGTCTCTCGAATTCATCAAAGAAAGAGAGAAGGCCTACAAAGAAGAGAAGGTTGCTGAGGCAGAAAGAGCCACTATTGAAGCTGAAAGAGCGGAAAGAATTGCTCAACTCAAGAAAGAAGAGAGGGTTGCTGAAGCAGAAAGAGCTGAAAGGAATGCTCAACTTAAAAGAGAGGAAGCTGAAAGGAATGCTCAACTTAAGAGAGAGGAAGCTCAACACAAGAAAGAGGAAGCTGAAAGGAATGCTCAACTTAAGAGAGAGGAAGCTCAACACAAGAAAGAGGAAGCTGAAAGGAATGCTCAACTCAAGAGAGAGGAAGCCCAACTCAAGAAAGATGAAGACGATAGGAAAGCTGAAGAAGCCGAACGCACACGGAACTTTGAATTGGAAAAAATACGACTGTCCAATCAGTCTCAATCGTCCGTCCATTTAAGCAATGTATCCCCATCGACCAATGTTAAGGTACCAAATATGGCCCCGTTCGTCGAATCAAGGGACGAAATGGACGCATACATCCAACGTTTTGAGAGCTATGCGACATCTTCAAATTGGAATCGCAGTTTATGGCCTCTTTATTTAAGTGCGTGTTTAACTGGACGTGCTTTGTCGGTTTATAGCAAATGATTTTTCCAGCTTAAAGGAAGCCCTCCTTATTCAATTTAACATGACCGAAGATGGTTATAGGGCTAAGTTCAAGGAAGTCAAGCCCAAAGCAGATGAGGGCCCATTACAATTACTGAATCGGATTAAATCGTATTTGTCAAGGTAGTGTGAACTCTCAAATTTCAACAGAGACTTTCAAGGTTTAACCGATCGCATATTTGATCAATTTCACCTGTTGCCCAAAAAGACTTAGCTGTTCTCATCTTAGAGAGCAGACCTGTTTCAACTAATAGATTTCTCCAAGCAAGGGGTAAGAACCTTTGTTCCAAAAGGGAAGACTTGAACCCTTATGTGACATCTGATAATAACGAGGAGATACAAAGTCATATTACTCAACCCCAACACACCAAAGTTTGTGGAATATGCCACAAAGGCGGCCACGATTCCAGCGCTTGTTATTCTGCCCAAAATGGAAACAACAGATTTCCACGTAACCGACATTATTATGATAATAAGTTTAACCGCGATAACAAGACAGCGGAGAAGTGATGGCACGCCCCAAGAAAAGAAATACAATAATGCTGCCGTTACAATTGATAATCCTATTAACAAAGGGGACTTTGCAGCGGCATGTCAAATTGTGGTAGACGATGAGTGTGTTGACGTGAGCAAAATGGTAAAGGACGGCATGTTGCACGTCAATGGAAAATCGATCTGTTATGTCAGGATGATTCAAATGTCAGACATTCCCTCATGCCCGTAACGAATGGTTCTATAAATGGCGTTGATGTATCAGTACTTCGTGATACAAGGTGTAGTGGCGTAATTGCGAGAAAGAAGTTCGTGAAAAACCATCAATTCACAGGCAAGATCAGAAAAATGCTTCTGATTGATAACACCCTTAGGACGGCCCCTGAAGCAAGAATTTGGATTCGCACTCCGTTTTATACGGGGTACGTCGAAGCTTTATGTCTGAACGACGCCTTATATGATTTAACATTGGGAAATAACTTCAGGCGCGCTAGGTCCGACAATAGTTGAAACATATACAAAATTAGTTAATTGACAAGATACTGCTAATCACTGGCAGTTTATTGTGAAGCAGAAAATGCTATTGAAAATAAAAATGATACCGACGTGGACACATCCATTGTCGAAGTTATTTGTGAAGCAGAAAATGCTACTGAAAAAAATGATAAAATTAATACCGACGTGGATACAACCATTGTCGAAGTTGTTCATGAAACTGAAACTGCTACAAAAGATAGTAAGACAGTGAAAAATTTGAATGGAAATCTCCCATTCCAAAATCAAGAAAACTCCTCAAATTCAGGCAGAATTAATGAGACAATAAAGTCTGAGGTGACAGCGGTGATACCTGAGGTTGTTAATAGTAGATTAGAGGGAAGAGTGTTCCAGTTAACACCAGTGGAAGAAGAATATGAATTGAAGTCGAAAGAAGAGAAAAAGTCTCAAACTGAGGCGTCATCTGAAGATCAGCTGACCACTCCTTTGGAAAATATCCAAGCTGAAAATGATGATGCAAATGCAGCAGTACCTGAAGAAAATAAAGATGAGAAGGAACTTCAAAACCATGAGGAGAATGGTATAGTAGAGACTGCAGAAACATTAATCAATGATGCTCTTTCTTCTCCTCTCGCTCAAGAATCTCGTGCAGTGGAGAAAGATTATGAACTCTCTGTAGTTAACCAAGAGGAAGTTGCAGTGACCGCTCCCACTCCCTTTTCTGTTCATTCAGAGCATCCTCACTCTCCATCAAGAGCAGAAGATGCAGAGGATTATGTACCAACAAAATCTAGAGGAATGGTTGAAGGCGGTTGGGTGAAGAAGAACTTTGGAAGTAGAAAACTCCTAACCTTCGTAGAAACGAAAGAGTTTGCCATCTTGATTGCTTGTCGAGTCATCAAGTTGAAGAACCGAACGGATTAGACAGAGGAACGATCCCGAAGATCGAGGAAATAAGAAACCCTTCAGCGTGGATAAAAGCGATGGCACAGTTTAAATACCGAAGGAAAGATTTATCCTCTTTTCAGGCGAAGATATCCATGACGTTCTTTTCAAGACGAAAGATGACACGTCACTTTGTCTTCTTAGGAGGGGCGTGTGTCAAGTTATATCTTACCTGAAGGCCATAATTTCTCAATTATGAGATTCACTAGTTTATTTATTTAATTTTGGAAAGACTATTATTATTATTGATTTCGCTTGAGTGAGAATATCTCACACTCCAATCCACTTATTATTTTATAAAAGAAGATTTATTTTGGCAAATTGAGATATATAAAATTATTAGCTTGTAATATGATAGGTAGATAATTAATTTTAGACTTATCAAGTTAACGATTGATATTATTATTTTCGTTAATTGCTATATTTAAGATACTGCCAAAGAGTATAAAAAGGGAGAGTTATTATTATAAGGGCTTTTTGCTTTTCGTACTATCGATCTTTGAACTTGTGATTTGTTTATCTTTTAGTATTACTTATGAGTAAAAACTCCTGCTTTATCTTGATTCTTTGTAAACCTGCACAGCTTCCAGAACCTTTTGATTATTCTCATTGAAGCTTGGTCCTTTACTATTCAGCAAGTTATAAAGGATTTGATTAAAGTTTAACCCCTAGACAACAGAAATTATTTATTGATACTGAACCCGCGTGTCCTCACCTATAAAATATCTCGACAGTATCCCTGATCTCTCTCTTCTGAGAACAATACAACAATATTTCTTCATCACACTTGCTGGATTCAGATACTTATCTCTCTTTTTTATTCTTTTCATTGTCTTCTCTGCATTTTCTTAGCCAATAGATTACGCCGTGACCACTCAATCCATATGCTAGATTTAAAGAACAGGCCTAAAATAAGAAGAGTCTTTTTGAATCATCAAAGAAAGAGAGAAGGCTTACAAAGAAGAGAGGATTGCTGAAGCAGAAAGAGCCAATTATTTTAAAGCTGAAAGAGTGAAAGAATTGTCAACTTAAAAGAAAGAAGAGAGGGTTGCTGGGAAGCAGAAAGAGCTGAAAGGAATGCTCAACTTAAAAGAGAGAAGCTCTAAATTAATAAGAAAGATGAGGAGTTTGAAAAATAAATGTCAACTAAGAGATAGAAAATTAACCCCACACAAATTAAAGATTTGATGAGGTTGAATAAAGTTTTAACCCAAACATGGAACTAATGGAAAACATTAGATCTGTCCAATCACTAATCAACTGTCCATTTTGAAGGCAATGCATCCTCATCTAACAATGTTACAACAATATGTCTGCCCGTTGTCGAATCAAGGGACGAAATGGACGAGTACATTCAACGTTTTGAGAGCTATGCGACATCTTCAAATTGGGATCGCAGTTATGCGCCTTTGTCTGGCGCGTGCTAACCTGAATGCACGGTCTGGTTGATAGCAAGCGTCTCGCAACTAGGCCATAACGATTTTCAGCTTTTAAAGAAGCCTCTTGCCTAATTTTGTCATTTTAATTCGAAGATAAATAGGAAATAAGTTCATTGAAGTTTCAAGCCCAAAGCAGATGAGCCTACTTAACATGAACGAATTTCAAAATTATCGGTCGGGCGTGGTGAACCTTCTCGGTGTCAACCGCACTTCAACTGAACCGACTGGCAGACTTGATCACTTCACCAAGCGCCCGTGACTTAGTTGTCTACCCGAGAGGCAGACTTAGTTAAAATGATATATCGTCTGCGCCATGATTCTCTGCTGAGTGGTGCAAGAACCTCTATGTCCAAAGTAAAGAGATTCTGAATCATGCACATCTGATAATAACTGATATGATACAAAAGTCATATTACTCAACCTAATAGATACCCAAAGTTGTAATATTGTTTTCATGTATGGCCAATGATCCATAAGAGTGATTTCTGCCCAAATGAAAATCACTATATCTCAGAATTGGCATTTTACAGACATTAGTTTAACTGCGATAACAAGACAGCAGAGAAAGATGGTACGCCCAAAAGAAATAACAATGCTGCCAAGTGAACGATAATCCATGAACTTAGTTAAGAAAATGCAT
>JABUQX010097240.1:0-25777 GCA_015478945.1 Trachelipus rathkii | reverse complement strand
CCCACATTTACGACTTTATTAACACGTTCTACTACGGACAGTGACCTCCCACATTTCACATTTCAAACTAAACTTATAACTACTTCGACCCTTCTCTCTTTGGTTGGTAATCGGAGAAAATTCATCCTTTATATATTACTTCTATACTGAGATAATAATTCATCATTTATGATAATTACTTCTATAACATTGGAACCACACATAACATGCTTACATATCTGATGAATGTAACTGGAACATTGAAAGAAAACGAATTCATCATTAGCGTATATATGTGAGAAGTACGTTCAAATCTAATTGGGAGCCAAATTACACCCACTGTCTTACTGTTTTAACAAAATTCGTAATTTTATAAGAAATGGAGAGAAGAATCCTTTTTAAGTAATTATTGAATGCGCTAAATACAATGAGAGCTTCTTATCTCAATATCGCATTATATATCCATTTTAATCTGCAATCCTCTTTGTATTCTTACTTCCTTCAATATCGCACCAGAGAAAATCAACATCCAGCTTCATATATTCCCTGGCCCGAACTTTCAACTTCAGTTGTCTCACCTTCCCAGAAGAACACTTCATTTCACAATTCTTCATATCTTCATTGATTAGTTTCCAACTGGGCGATCGCCGTCGTTCATTTTTCTACCTTTATGGTACATAACCCACCTTTTTAAAAGCCTATTTCATTTCTTATATCTGAATCTCCCACATTTAATAGTTAATCCATTTTCTCTATCTCAAGAATGAATATTTCTTTTACAACATATGAATCTTTTGATGGTTTTAACATTGTTAGGCTTGTCAATAGCAAGAAGATCATTTTATTTAGTCTCTTTTACTTATTTTTACTGAACTATTCGATCCTATCCAATCCAAGAATTTTTTATATATTTAAAATATGTATTTCCAGAATGTATAACATGTAGTTGAAAATTAATTCAACCCAGTGTAGCCACTTCTCTGTGGGTCGTGATGGGTCCTAGCCTGTACATGATATATATATATATATATATTAACTATAATATATATAGTATATATATAATATTATATATCTGTATAATAATATATTATATAATATACTTACTATAATTATATAATATATATATATATAATTATAATATAAATATATATTTATCCTATTTTATAATATAATAATATTATATTATTAATCATATATATTTATATAATATATATAATATATCAAATTTATACTATATATTATATATACTATATAATATATATATAATATATATATATCACTTATACATATATATATAATATTATATGATATATATTTAATAATATGATATAATATATTATGTATAATATTATATATAAAAATCTATATTATACTATATATACTATATATATATATAATATAATATATATATAAAATTATATTAATACTATATATAATATATATATATATATATTATATATATATATTAAATATAAATACTATATAATATATATATATTTAGTGCAGCAGATGTCATTTTTTTCGCATCCCGCGGCCGGAATGTTAGATTCTAATATCCGCGGATGAGCATGCGGAGGGCGGATGTTGACTATATATATACTAGTCTATAAATATAATAAATATATAATAATATTTTATATAACTATTCATATATATATTATATATCTTATATAATATTATAATAAAATATAATACCTATATTACTATATATTAATATATAAGTATATTATAAAACTATAAATATATTGATATATAATATATATATATCATATATATATAATAATATAATAATATATAATAATACTATATTTATTATATATATATATTCCGGAGGTTTTAGCACACAATCTCATTAAATATAATTTGTCTGTTACCAGGTGGTACGGGGACTGGGACAACTCAAACTGCACTCCCACAAAACCCTTCCTTCACCCCAAACCCGATTGGCCCTTAAATGAAAGGAGATTACAAATGGATATATACCTTTTGCACTAGTATTGAAGTATTCAAATATAGAAGGTTGGGCTTGAGAAAACAATCAATTTTTCTTTACACCAACTAAATATATGAAAAAGATTAAACAATATGGAAGCATAAGTTGCGAGGGACATAGGCTAAGTATTCTTTGGCAAGTTACTCAAGCGTGGGTAATAACATTTCGAGTGAAAACTTTCACTAAACTGATTGGATCATCATTTGCGAAACTAATCGCTTTTTTTCCCTTGGTGTAGTTTTTCAATCATTCTGACTACAATCTTCTTGTAATATGCGATAATACAATGTGTTTGTTTTCGATCGACTAATATGACTTGCAGAAAAATTCTTTCCAGGAGTGAATCTGTTAACTTCATTTGTACTTTTATGTTTAGAAAGGTAGTTGGTTCTGTTTAGATTTTTTCTTTATTCCTTTAACTGGGTGCGCGAATAATAGACGGTTTCGGATTGAAGTTTTTCAACGTGCAACAGCACCAATAGATAACGATTAATCTTGGTCTCAATATTGTTAACAAAAAAAACTTTCCTTTATAACGGGAGATATCTAATATCAGAAGTAAGTTGGCAATAGTGAAAGGTTTCATTAATTTTCCACAGAAGAAAAGCGTTTTTCTAGCTCTAGTTTAAATATTACTACTCTCTTCATTCTTTGTTAAACAATCATTGCTCATTTCATTTGACGATGGTTTCAAAGATGCTTTCACCTTAGCATTTGAGAATTTATGGTATAACGATCGGAGACAGAAGCGTTGTAGAGACACGCGATGATTTTTTTGGTAGTTTCTTCAGAATGGTTTTCAATAGTCTTAATGAAAGTCTCTCTATGAACTGTTATTTTCCACATTAATAAGAGAATCCGTTTAATTAACTTTGGGAATAGCGAACTGGCGTTACGAAGCAAAGAGGTTCCTTTGAGCATACTTGCTTTTCCATGCATATAGAAGTGTACATCCAGCGAGTAGTCTAAGAATGCTTTTGATAACATTTATATGGCATAGATATGCCGTTTTTGAATGCCTTCAACTCATTTTCATTTTCTCTTTTTCAAGATTCATCTTAAGTATTTATATGATTATAAAATTCTTTATCAAATTCTGACAATAAAATCCGCGCAACATTCCGCAGGGCAAAAGCGTGGTATGCGGTGCGGATGCGGGATGCGGATTCTCTAAATTTAATGTGCATCCGTATATTTTAAGATGCCGCGATCCGACCATCCGCATCGATGCGGCATGTTACCTGGCTATCAACTAAATATCTTGTGTACGTATATATGTTATATAATATTAGGCTAATAATATATATATTATATATATATTATAATATATATATATGTACTATAATTATTTCGATAATAGATAATATATATATATTATATATATATATAAATTATATATAGATAATTATATATAATATATATATATATATATTATAATATATATATATATTATATATATAATATATATATATATATATAATATATATATTATAATAGTCGAGCATCCCGAAGAGTTCAGGCTTGTAACTAGAAAAACTATAACCTGATACCCGAAAATAAATATCATTTTATTAATTAGGAGACACATTTTTACCGCGGAATTAAAAAAAAAAAAAAAAATAGTTAAAATTTTTAGAATTAGTAAAATGTTTTTTTAAAAATGTTGAATAAAAATTACAGGGTTTTTAGATAACTTCTCGTAATATGCCGCTTACTGCGACTAGCACGCGAAGTTTCCAATGTTCAGATTTTTTTTTTTTAAACTAACGAAATACCCACTGTGTAAACATAAGAACGATGATAGAGAGTCGGGTTTCTATCGGCCTTACCGGGACGGACGACTGGGGGGGATTTCGTCTCCTCTCTTGTCCCTCCCGTCGGCTCGAACCCACCTAAAAAGGATTATTAAAAAAGAAAAAAATACTTAGTTACTCCAAAGATTAAAAAAAAAAAAAGTGGGTTATTTGGCACCTTTTGCTTCGAGAAGTAATGCACGTCTCAAGAGGTTTCAATCAAAGCGTAGCAATGCCAGGTTAGTAGATTCTTACAAAATTTACAAACAGATGTTTATTAATTAAATATTTTGCCAAGTATAATAATTTTTTTTTTTTTATTTTTTTAAGTTTTCTTGCGATGAAATACTTTGCTGAAATCAAAATGGTTATTTATTTTCCTGTAGATGTTATAGTTGTCTAGTTACATGCCTGAACTTTTACAAATATTGCATTATTATAATAATATATATATATATCAATATATATTAATATATATTATATAATAATATATATATATAAATTATATATTTAATATTTATATATGATATTATAATAATATCATATATATATAGATATATATATATAATATAGTGGAAGTTGGTATGCGTGCTCCAGTTGATTTAAACGTAAGATTTACCAAATAATTATAATGTTGAAAATTTTAATCCAATATACCAATTATAATATAATAATATATATATTATATATCATATCATAATATATAATGTATATATATATATTATACTTATACATATATATATATATATATTATTATATAATAATATTATATAATATATATAATATATATAGTGGAAAGTTATATTTTACTGCGTGCTCCAGTTGATGTAAACGTACTACCAAATTATATAATGGTGATATGACCTTATGGATCAAAACCAATATTATTTATTTAATATTATATATAATAGATTTATATATAATATATATATAATATATAGAAGTTGATATATCTAATATATATATACTAATATATATATATATATAGTTATATATTAACTTATATATATAAAATATATTAAATAAAATATATATATAATATATAATATAATATTATATAATATATATATTATATAACATATATATAATTATAATATATATATATACTATATAACTATTTAAATTAATATATTATTATATATATTATGATATATAATATTTATAATACCTTTGTATAATATATATATCTATATATTATAAATATATATTTATATATATACTATAATTATATATATAATATATATATATAATATTAAATATAAAATATATAAATATATATACTTTATATATATACTTTATATTTGAGAAGCAGCGTTATGTGGTTCCAAATTGTATTATATGTATTACCTACATGAGGCTGAATTTTTTTTTCATTTTTAACCAGAGAGCTTCAAATAGGCGTAAGTGGAAGGTTATCTGAAGATGAAATTTGTGAGCACTTCCATTAGTGAGGAGTAGTTAATTATCGTGAGCTTTCGACGGAAATAGCTAGCGTCCCTAAATGAGGCTCTTTTCCTTGGGATTAACTGTTGGTTATTTGCAGTTCCCCCGTCTTCGCCGATTGACATTGTGACTTGCTTCGATACTTGTGTCAGCGTCGAACGTTAAAATAGCCACGTTAAATGATGCTGACCATGCTGTGGACATTGACATTAGCAGCGATGACTTGGAAGTTCCGGACATCCCTGGTCTGTCACCCGGTACTCGATGGTTTTTGCGTGTTTACTTGCTGACATCTTGATAATAGGTATTTATGACGACAGTAAAATAAATCTTGGTTTTAAGCTTGAAGTGGTTAATAGGCCTGGGGTTAGGTTGACTGCTGTTAAACACTCTTCAATGGTCCTGCTATGCTGTTTGGATGATATTCTGCTTGTTCGAACTAATGTAGGTTCTGTTTTTTCGGTATGTACGAATCTGCAATCTTTTGAACGGTGTTTCATGAAGCCGACGATATTCCTCTTCAATCCAGTCGTTCTGCAGGGGCTGCTGGTCGTTGTCTGAAGACATTCTTTCGTATGTCTGGGTTCTCCGAAATAAAAGTGAAGGCAAGACTGTTGTAGTTATCTTTTCTTCTTGTTCCTCCCACTTCAGCCGAATGTTTCTTTTGCATTGGTCTTTGGTTATATGCGTCCATTTACGTCTTGAAAGGCCTTTTTAAATAGACAGCTTACTTTCGTTAAACTTCCTTTCGTTGCCGGAAAAAAGTCGCCTTCTCTTTCGCCCTAGGAAGCTGTGTATTAGCTGGCTACTCAAGACTAAGCGAACTCAATATTAATAAAATGGCTGAAAACAACTTTTAAGTTATTTTTTTTCTCATCTTTTTAAAATAAAGGAAAGGAGGAAAAGAATTAAAACAACATTGCATTATTTGGAATGGTTAATGTAATTTAAATTCTATTATTAAAATTAAATCTAATGTTTAAATATATTCTTTCTATTAGCAATTCCTCCAGATTATTTTTAATGCTATATATATAATCTACATTGAAACGTGTCATCTTACACTGTTGAGGATAATAAAGGTTAAATAGTCTAACGAATCCTCCGGACAATATAATTGTATCTGTTTGCACGGATAATCTGTTTATTTTTGTCGCGAACCCTTATTAATTGACAAAAGAATTGGGAAAATATTTACTATTAATTGCTTAAACTATCTTTAAATGAAACCTATATTCTAATTAGAAATTGGTATTATATTAGCAGATCTCAATACAAAAAGCATAGCTCATAACCGTTATTATAATACAATTATATTATATATATATATATAAATATACTATACTATATAATATAAATATAGTATAATTATATATATAATTACTTTATGAATATATTAATATTATATATATATATATATAATATATATATTAATAGGTATATTATTATATATATATATATAAAAATATATAATATATATATATATATATAATGAGTATACAATTATTAGTATATAATATAATAATATATATATAGATATATATATCAGATTATATTATAATACTATATATATTTATACTATATAATAATATTACTATATATAAATTATAAATATTTGACAAATATTATATATATATATATATATTATACTTATTAATATATTATACATATATAATACATTATAATATATATAGATATATTATAAACGCACCGCTACTAACACTGGGCCCCAAATAAACCAGTTATAATATATTATTATATATATAAATCATTGCAAAATTAAAAAAAAGTCTATACCTGTTTCCCTGTTGATTTCTTGTTTTTCTAAAAAAGACAATTTTTTAATTGCTAGACTCACCTTACTATACAACACCTTTTACACTTAATATATTCTGGATAATATTATAAAACCTTTATATCTCTACATACGTCTCTCTCTCTCTTCTCTCTCTCTCTCTATATAGTATATATATAATAAGGTATGTATAATATATAATTATATTAAATTATTTATATATATATAATAATATATTATATATATACTATATATAGTTATTATATCTATTATATATAATATATATATATTATAAATATATTAACTATATATATATAGTATATATATATCGGTGCTATTTGGTTTAAAAAACTACTTGTTGGTATTTAAAAACTAACAACTCATATCTCAAAAACTTAAATAGCAACAACAGAAAAAAGGAATACATTGTTGGAAATTGGAATCCTAACATTTAGTAGTGCGCAGAAAATGTACAAAAAAAAAAAAAAAAAAAAAAATTCCAAAAAAAAAATCATTATTATCTCATAAACTACAATAGCTACAGCCGAAAAGGAATACATTTTTGGAATTCCTCTAATGGTAAAATGTTAGATGTGAGATTGGAACAGAGAATGAAATTGAATAAATAAATAAATAAATATTGGCTATTTTTTTTTTAGGAGTAAGGGGACATAGTATATATTATATATATATAGTTATATTATATATATATATAATTAATATATAGTATATATATATAGTATATATATATATATATATATAATATATATATTATATATATTACTTATATAAATATATATTAATATACTATATATATACTATATATTATAAATATAGTATTTGTAAACAATTTTACACTCTAAAATGTTGGATATACGAGCCGACGGGGAACACAGGGTGAACGTTTTTCCATACCCGTAGGGAAGGGGCGGAGGAGCCCCCGCGACCCCCAAATTACCAAAGAGCGGGGGGTTCCGGAGACCCTCCCCGGAGCGGGAATTCAAGTCCCTACCTCCCGTAGCTTCGCCCGGTGCAAGGCCTGAGAGCTCCCACCCCTGTCGGTAGGGCGTTATCATCTTCTGACATTCTTATTTACATACATACAAAGCCAAAAATTTTTATAAACACGTCTGTTCTATTTAGTCGAAGTAGTAGTCGATAAAGCGTCCAAGTAGCTCAGTAACTATGAGGTCTTAATTATTAACCATAAGATTTTATGATAATGTCTCATGTTTATTACTTTTAAAAGTAATAATAAATCATAAAAGGATTCAAACAATCTATTCCTTTTCCCCGCTGTAGAGCCTATTGTAGATATTTGAGATATATATAAATATAATATATATATTATCATATATAATACTATTATCTTATATATATATTTTTTTTTTTTTTTTTTTTTTTACATTTTCCGGCCTAAATGCCTTACCAGGATTCAACAATGTATTTCCTTTTTATATTAATCTGTAGCTATTTAAGTTTTTGAGATATGAGTTTCAGTTTTTAAAAAATCAAATTATCCACATATATAATCATATATATTATATATATACATTATTTATATAATATATATCATAACATATATCTATATATATAATATATATATATATAATATCTATAATATATTATATATAATCATATATATATATATAATATATATATTGATTATATAACAAATTACTTCGAAAACACACCCTAAAGTTAGTATAAACTAATGAAAATCCTAAAATTATGTAAATAAATAATTAAACAATTAAAACGTAAAAAAGACAAACGAAGTAGATAGAAATAAAAAAAAAAGTAACGAGACACATATTTAAAAAAAAAAAACAACACCGAACATTCGACTCCTACATCTAGGGGTCTTTATTCAAGGGTGAAGTAAAAGACAAAGAAGAGAAAAAAATTGAGCATATAACGCTTCAGATAATTTAAATGGTATCACAAAATTCTAATCCTTATACATTTATGAGAAGCTTCTTGTTAATAATTTTCATTTAAAAAATAAAAATGTTATTATTTGAGACGTAGCCAGGCATGTATGTGGATATTGTATTTTTATATTTAAAAATACTTTCAAAGAATTTCAAGAACCCTTTGAGAGATATAACAAGATAAAACTATTTATGTAGAATTCAGATCAGTACATCGCTGTGATCATTTATATGGTTGGTTATAAAGTAAATTTGGTCATCACTCATTCCAACTATGTATCTTCTGACTGTCCGTAAATCATTATATATGTCAATTTACTCTACTTTGTCCCTCCATCCTTACGGTTTGCCGGCTTATATCTTCATTTCCTTGCTTTTTTAATTGTGATTTGTACAGGAATTTTTTTCTTTTAAAGTGTTTTGGGACTTGTCTGGCCTTAAGAACACCCCATGTTAAATAGATATAGTTGGAATCACTATATTAAAGGACACACCATTTTACATTTCTTCAAATCCTTTTTGGAATTTGGCGTCACTTATTTAATTACATTTTTCATTTTTATTTTGTGCTTAAATATGATAAAGCTTTATTAATACCATTAATCAGTTTAAAAACAGGCGTAACTGTAAATGAAGTTTTATCAGGAAAGGGAGATCTAGGGACTAATACGTTTATTAACCTTAATATATTCTGCTGGTATAGTTAGGATAATTTTGGTGATTAAATATTTTTTTTAATTCTAAAATAATTCCAATATAAAAAGTGAATTCCTTGTTAAAAATGGTTCGTAAATACGACATAAACTGTGGAACTAATCGCAATTAGATTGTATGCATTTTTTTTTTCTCCTTCTCTCTCTGAATATAGTACTTCCACCTTGATAAGGATCCCCAGGTTTAGGGTAAACGTTTTTGGTTGGTTCCTTTACGATTAAATTTTTCTAGCATTCATTTTTAATTTCTAGTTGCTTCCGGTTTCAATATGTTAGGTCAGTGCCATTCCCAAACTCCTTTGAAATTCATGCACCCTATTTAGGCTGTTGGACATTTTTGAGCGGCACATTTGTTACAATAATATAATAATAATAATAATAATAATAATCAATAAATAATAATAATCAATAATAATAATAATAATAATAATAATAATAATAATAATAAGTAATAATAAATCATAATAATAATAATAATAATTTAATATAATTTAATAAAATAATAATAATTTTAATAAAAAAAATAATTAAAAATAATAAAAATAATAATTAACTAATAATATAATAATAATTAATAATAAAATAATAATAATAATTTAATAATAATATATAATACATAATAATAATAATAATAAATAATAATAATGAATAATAATAGAATTTTAAATTTTTAAAACATTTCTATAAAAACATAACCTTGCGTATAAATTTGAAATACGGATTATCTAAAATAACTCTGATTTAAAAATATATATAATGGGAAATTCATAATATGCTTAGAGCACAATATTGTATGTTAGGCTACTGATTTTTGATTAACGCAACACGCATAATTTTCCTCAAGACGTTCACAATCTATTTCTTGTTTGCATTTTATTGTGACCAGCAGAGAGAAAACTTGTTCATTCATAGTATGATCGTTATGAAAATTGAGGGCAAAAGGAAACTTGTTAGCTTTTTCTTCTCTGGTTAGGATACTCTTTTGTTTTCTAAACCAATGCAGCCGCTGATAAATCAGTATCTTCTCAAGTTTAATGTGTCAGTAAAGAGATCAGCGCAGAGATGATTAAATTCATCTCTTTCAGTAGCTGTGAAATCTAGTTCTTCAGCAATATATGCCATGTGAAATGGGGAAACAATCCATCAAGATTACTGTAACGGAAAGAGAAGGAAAGTACTTATCTACCGCATCTTGCAATTTTGATAAGATGATCAAGAATGAGGCCTTTTTTAGCTCTCCTCGCCAGATTTACGTTCCGAAATTGGAAAAGGGATAGGAAAATTTGTACAAATCACTTCAATTGAGACTTCCAAAAAGCTAATTTCTCATGAAACCTTTCATTTATTGGTTGAAGAAAACTATTGTTTCTTGTCCGTTCCCTGCAATGACGCATTAATTCATTTAGGTTTTATCCTATCTAAGAATAGTGACCAGATATGACAGCCTGTAAACCCAAATCATCGATTTTGCTGAGCAAACTAGAAAAATGCATCATGTTTCTCTGTTTCGTCAAAAAGGACTGTTTAAAGTTCTCTTTGAGTGTGGATAACGCGGTCAGTACTCTACCACGAGGAACCGTACTATACTTCTGTATGTAATAATAATGAGATAGATGGTGCATCCATTTCCACAACATTTTTTCAAAGAGTCTGCACTTCAAAGGTCGCGATGGATTTAATGTATTTACATTCTTCACAAAAACCTGATTTTATAACTTCCAGCGAACTGACTCACCACAATTCTTCCCTACTAGTGTTTCTCTGTGCAGAAAGCAGTGAGTAATATGAGTTTCAAGGGATCCATTTTCCCTGTGAAAGTTCGCGCAATACAATCCTTTATACTCTCCTAGTCTATGATGGCTGCCACACATCGGTACATATGGCCCAAAACAGTCATTCCATGTAAGACCATGGTTATTGAGATAGGATAGAGGGAGGCGAAAATATCGAGCGCCAGGTACATTTCTAGCCACAAATTTTAAAACAAAATGGAAAAAGCAGTTTTAAATTAAACAATAGACATACGGACTCATAGAATTATTGAGGTCATAATGACATTAGAGCATTCTTACCGTCTTACGCCTGGCAGAGACCTTTGTCCTCCAGCGTGCGTAAAGTATATAATTACTATTACTATATATATTATATATATATATATATATATATATATAATACTATATATATATATATATATATATATATAAAATATTATATTATATATAATATATATATATACTATAATATTATATATATTATTATAGATATTATTGTATATTATAATATTATATATATATAATAATTTATAATATCATAGTATACTATATTATATTATAATATCATCATAATATAATTATAATTAATATTATATATATATATATATATACTATAATTATTATATATATATTATAATCATACGTATATATTAATATAATATATATATATATATATATTATATATATTATATATATAATTATATATATAATTAATTATATATATATATATATATAATTCAACTTTTAGGGAGGATAGGGAAGTTCTAAAGCCTTTTTAAAGAATTACATTGCCTAATAAATTAAGACATAATTTTCCATTAAAATGGTTAGAGATGTAAGAATTAGGATTAAAATCACGCGGCACCCCTGACAGACGCGTCGCGGCTACACATAAGTGCCGCGGCCACACCCGGTTGGAAACTCGTTGTTTTTGTGTTATTAATTACTCATGACATTCTAAAATAAGCGACTGGGTGTACTCAGGGTTTGAATACATAAGGTTGCTTTCGACAGTAAATTATATACTGGTGAGGATAATAACCTATAATCATTATATATATATATAAGATATAAAATTATATATATATATATATAATATATATATATATTTATAAATATATATATATATATATATTATATAGATATATATATATATTTTATATAATATATAATATATAATATAGATCTCATATATATATATGTATATATTGTGGTTGAGGATTTGTTGGGAGTTGAGAAAGAATTTCTAAACGTACGCTTTCTGTCGTTAGTCGTGTTAAAGGCGACTGAAAGAACAAGTAGGTAGTCTGGTTTTGAGGTTGTCTACCACTCATTTGTGCACCTAAGAATACCACTGCGTGCCCCAATTTCTTGTGCATTGTTTTGAGAACATCCACACCCGTTCTGGTTTGGTTATAAGGGGCAGCAATGAGATGTATTATTGATTATAAAACTAGATATATTATTATATATACTATATATATATATAATATATATAATATATTAAATAATTATATATATATTATATATATATATTATATAAATATATCTTCTATAATATTTATATGAATATATATATTATAACGATATTATTATTATTATATATATAATATATATAGTATTATATATATATAATATATATATAATATAATTATATATAATATATATATAATATATATAAATAATATATATATATATATCGCGAAAGGAATTAAGCTATTATCACTTGTATATATATATGTAAGTTTATTCTTAATCACTGTACACCTAAGTTGCTTTTTGAAGTTTCCTCATGCGGTATATTAATAGCTACACATTTGAATTAATTTAAAAAAACATTTAAAAATTGATAACATTAGACGAGCTTTCGTTACAATAACTTTTTTCAAGTCTATCTAAATTTCACAATAAAAGCAAAAACTTCTTAATATTTGAATAATGAATTAAACTTATTGATCGGTTGGTTGTCGAATAACAGACTTTTGTAGAAAGGGGAAAGTTCATAAATTCATTTGAATCGAGTCGGATCCTTGCACTCCCGCCAGTAGCATATGTTCGTAATTGGAAGAGATCTGTAGAGCCAAAAGGCTTCTGAGATTTTTCTTTTATTTTGAGATTTTGGATATTCTAATGTTTGTCATATTATGGATTTAGTGGTTTTTTGTTAATCTATGGTGTCTGTAAGAGTCTTGACATTTCATAATGTGTATCCGAGCATGTTTTGTGTTGGTTTCTTCCTGCGTGTGAAGTCTATAGTCTTCGCCGATAGTTACTATTGCAATGTTGCAGGGATTTTGTATAAACAGGGGAGATTGCTAGTTTTTGATATGGGGGTTTTAACACATTCTTGATTAAGAATATTGTTTGAAGGAATCAGACGTATGTTGTTTGGTAAAATGTTTCTTGTGTTTATACGGTTAATGTGTGGTATGAGGAGGTGGGTTTTTTGTTGTATGTTGGTCTTGAATTGTGTTGAGTTTAAACATTTTTTCCTTGCTTTTTTGTGGGTGTTGTTTAAAATGTTAATAGGATATTTTAATTGTAAAAAGGTGTGTTTTATCAATTGTGTTTCTGTATGTAAGAGGCAGGGCGAGCAGATTTAAATGCACGGAGGTTAGGGATGAAAGTTGTACCTGTCTTTGTGTATAAGATGATATGTGTAGCGGAATACCAATAGTATGTAGGAAGGATTGGATTGTGGGTTTGTCTGTAAATCTGTGAAAGTGGTTTAGTAGTATTGGTTTGGAAATTATAAAGAGTATTCCTTAAAAAGGTGATAGTATTGTGTTGAGGTTTCCATGTGTGAATTGTATGTCAGTGTGCTGTAGGTGTTGATGTAGTGGAGGATGTGATGTGGGATTGTTGAGGAGGACGGCAGCCGAAGAATGTACGTCAACATACCTAAGCCATTTACATAGGAGTTACTATTGAACATTATTACATTCTTCTCTCATCAACTTCTTTTCCGGTATGCGTAGTGTTTAGGGTTATGTTGAACCGACATCTGTTCACTGCACGTACCTCACCGCAACCAATCCCACACAGCATACCTCAACGAATGACATCAACACCCTACACAACATGAATTACAATTCTCACCATGGAACCTCTAACACTAATCTATCCACTTTTCTAGATATCTTATATTTCGTTTACCAACTACCTAAGCCCTCTTTGGACATTTATAGAAAACCGCACATCCAATCCTTCCTACAAAATAACTTGGTATTCCGGCTCACACACACCACACAAAAATAGGTACACTTTCATCCTTATACCTCCGTGCATTTAAAATCTGCTCCTCTGCACTCTTACATACAGAAAAATTTTAGTTACGAAACACTTTTTAAAAATTAAAAGTATCCTATTAAACATTTATAAACACACCTACAAAAAAAGGCAACAGGAAAAAATATTATAAACTCCAACACAACTCAAGACAAATACAACAAAAAAAAACCACTCCTATATACCACACATTAAACACATCACCATAAAAAACATTTACTCCAAACACAACGTCTGACCCTTCAAATAACGTATCTTATCAAGAAAGTGTTAAACAACCCCCAATCAAAAACTAGCAATCTCCCCCTGTATATACAAAATCCCCTGCAACACTTGCAAGTAGTAACAGACGGCCGAAACTATTAGACTTCACAACGCAGGAAAAAACAAAACACAACATCGAATCGATTACACATTAATAAGTCAGCTCTTACACACCATAGATTAACAAAAAAACACCAAATCCATCCCAATAATATGACAAACATTAGAATATCCAAAATACAAAAAAAGAAAATCTCGGAGCCTTTTCGCCTCTACATATCTCTCCAAATTACAAACATATGCTTCTGGGGAAGTGTAGATCGACTCGATTCAAAATGAATTTATGAAACCTTTCACCTTTCTACAAAAAGTCTGTTATTCGACCAACCAACCGATCAATAAGTTATTCATATTTCAAAACCTAAAAAAGTTTTTGCTACTAATTGTGAATTCAGTAAACTATGTGAAAAAGGTTTATTGTAACGATAAGCTCGTCAATGTTACGTTTAATGTTTTTAAATAATTAAATTGTGTTTTTAAAATGTGTCATGTTTGTAATATAATTCCTCCAAAGCAACTTAGCGGGAATAAAGTTGATAACGATGTATATAGTTTTTAGTTATAAAAATATATTCTGTTAATATTATATATATTTCTATTTAAATCTAACTTTATATATTATTAATATGTATATAATATATAACTATTTTAAAAATATAATATATATTTATAAAGCAAATTTTTAGTAAAGGAAAATACGAAAGGATTTGAAATTTCTTCTCCTTTCATATAAGTATCAATCACATTTTGTTTAGGTCTAAAGGCAATATTAGGATGTTGGTAAGCTTCTTTGTACAGTTCGTAATCGAAAATAGACACGATAAATTTTGTTCCAATTCTCCAGCTGAGAGAAAAAAAAATACATAGAGTGGTAAATTTAAATTACCTTTTTAGGATAATAGGTAAAAAAAATTATAATTAATGAGCTAAAATTATAGGTGAAAGAATAACAATTCAATTTTAATTTTTGACTTGAACAGTTAAAATTTCATAAAGTCAATGTCAGTCAAATAGCATTAGCGATAATTTTATTTCCCTCTCCAAAATAAATTCGAGCAGATGGTGCAGTATTCGTGATTGTCTTGGAGCTTAGATTAGTTTAAGCATATGACCTTTTCTTAATTTTCAATTCCTTTTCCTTATACTGCTAAGCTCTTTACACTTCTGGTTTCTGGATTTCTTCGGAAACTCTTCTTATCTCTGCATCCTTTTCTATCTCTCTCCAGCGACTAATCGTTTTTGCCATATCGCTGTTTCTAACTGACTGGACTTGCAGTCAGACATTTGTGATTTCCATTGGAATGACTACTGCTTTGGTGAGAGAAAGATGCCCGTAGGAAGAGCGCAGAGCGAGTAACTGAGGTGATTTTTTTTGGCGTGGAAGCGTACATTCAATCTTATTTCCCTTCAACAAAATATAATAAACTTTGATTTAACTCTTCCTGTTCTAGTGTTATTCGCTGAAGGGATTCTATCTTAAAGTTTTTTTTCCTTTTCAAACTCTAGAATCTCAGCATCTTATATTTCATAAAATAAATTTTGTAAATACTATTCTTTGTGACACAAAAAAAAAATCTCTCCATAGAAAAAATGGTGATCTTCAGCGCTCTTTTTCCTCGAGCACTACCTAGCATTTGAAAAAAATATCAATCCTAATTTTCCTCTTTCCACTCTTTCAAATTTCTCCCGACGGAGTAAATGTTGCATAACCTTCTGTTATTGCTGAACTCTTCGTTCAAAGATCTCTACTCCTTAGACAAATTCGGGAGCTATTCCTCCTTTTTTTATCCCGTTGCAGCTCATTTGCGCCTAATATTCCAATCACTTCCGAAGATGTTATTTCTGGTCTCTCTGAGCTTAACACAAAGAACGTGTGTAGTCATGATGGTATTCGTCCTGTGGTTCTTGAAACATATACTCCAAAGTTTACATCTTTCCTTGGTAACTGTTTGGTTTTTGTTTTTCCAATTTTTTCTTCCTACTAAAAAGGTGCCCTCCTTCAACCTTTGCCGAAAAAAGGGAACCCTACTCCACCCTCCAACATTATCCCATTAACCTCCATTCTCTCCAAAGGTTTTGAATCTGTCCTTAACAGGAAATTATTATATTAATTCTTATAATCTTACCTCATGTCAAAAAAATATGGTTTTGGTAAGGAAAGCTCTTCTGATGCATTTCGGTGTATCTTTTGCTATTTGCTCTTGAAATATCGAAAAAATTTCCAAATTTTCCTTTTTCTGTATTCATCCTTTCCTCTAATTCCGCATCATTAGTAGTCTATTAATAGTAGTATTCTTCTGGGTTCTGATCCATTCTTAACTTTTTTTTCTACTCTTCATCAATGACCTATCTATCACCTCATCACTACCCTTCATTACCTCATTCACTTGAAATGCATAACACCAAACTACAACATGCCATTGTGAGGAACACGGACGGAATTAAAGCAACTCACATTTGATCTTTTTCGCATTTCGAATTGGGGGGAAAAACATGGGTTCTTTCGAAGCCTTAAAATCTCATTTCTTTTTCCTATCTACTCTACAAAATCTTCCACACAACTAAAACATCTTTGAAAACACAACTCAAGTCTTCCTCTTTCTTAATATTTTTGACAATTCATTCTCTCGTAATATTTCTTGAAAGGATCACATTTCTTCCCTTACTAAACAAACTTCTAAATGGTTAGGTATACTGAGGCGTCTTCAGAATTTCTTCACTCCAAACAGCATACTTGTTCTGTATAGATGCGTTGTTCGTAATTGTATGGAGAACGAGCAACGCATATCTGGATTGGATCCAAGCGCTCACCCATTTTTGAAAGGATAAAATCAAATGCTTTTCACCTTATTAACTCTGACACCCTCATTAACTCCCTCCAATCTCTTAAATGTCCTTGAACTGTTGCATCATTCCCATTATATTATATCTCTTAGAGAAGACATTAAAATAGAGCTCGTGCAACTGATCAAGCTACATTGTCCCATTCCTTCTCTGTCCACCTTATGGACCAAGAATTAACCGCTATGCTCATTCTTCCATTCACAATACTGATAAAGTCTGGGACTCACTCTCAGTCTTTATTTTCCTCACTTAGTATAATTAAAGCACTTTCAAATACTACGCATCGGGTCATGAATGATTTGAATCAAACTCTCAAATTCTTGCAGACTCGATGTCGGACTCTTCTATCCTTTCCAACCAGATAAGATAAAAAAATGATAATAATAAAACTCACCCAATAATGTCGTGATTTTCTTTTTTCCATTTTGCTACCTTGTTACGGAAATCTTCAAGTCCTAACGGAGGCGAGCCAATCAAAGGAAAACCCCAGGGACCTCAAGGAATAAATTAAAAAAATGTTATATATTAAAATGTAAGGCAAAGAAAAATTCAGAGCTTAAAGAAAGAGTTATAAACTAATTCTTCATTCTCATTTGTCATATAATTAATGAAACAATAACATGGGTAAGAAGTAGGATATAGTGCATTAAAAATAAAACAAGCAATGAAAGGTTTAATACCATAACTGTTAATCAACTCTTATGGAAAATATTTAGACTTTACTTTTCAAACAAAATACGGAAAACTAACCTGGAGGATATTCTGACGGTTTCCTTAACGATAGCCAAAGCAGCATTATCGTGAAAATTATTATTAATACATCTAGCCACATTTTTTACCCTTCGTTTACTAGAAGTTTAATAAATAAATAAAAAAGATATACATGCTATGTACCAAAAGTAAGTGTTCTGATGTAGTATTTAATTATGTATTGGACTTACCTGAAATTACAATTTATCTCCTTCAAAGTATGACTCTTGGGAGGTTACACAGCGGTTCCAACGTTCCTTGCATTGTTCATAGCAGTACGGGATGTCATTTTCTGAAGCGTGTTTAATTCACGTGTTAAAGCATTTTTTATGTTTTCCATCGTCCCAAAATTATGAACCTTCAACTTCAATTTCAACTTAGGGAAGAGGTTGATACTACTTGAAACTAGATCTGGGCTGTATTGAGGATGTGGGAGTCTTAAATGTTTTTCTTTGTCAGAAATTCTATAATTGAGAGCGCATTTTGAGATGGCGCGTTATGTGGCTGCGCACCAATCGTCTGCAGTCTGTTCGTGATTCGCTGAACTTGTTTCGAAGTCGTTCTAAGACATCTTTTCAAAATCGATGATCTAACTGTCTGTCCTGAAAGTAAAACATTTCCTGTGCACAATTACCACGGGCTGTCGGAAAAACAATTAATCCCAGGTGTTTACACATTAGGCTTGCTCATACTTGATTTCTTCGGACGAGGAGTTTTTTGTGTGCTATACCACACTTTGCTGTTTGGTTTCAGGATCGTACACAAAAATAAATGATTCATCGCCTGTTATAACTTTCTCCAAAAAATGTACTTCAGTACGAGTCTTTTATGTAAATCTTGACAAATTTTGACCTTTTTGCTTTCTGCTCCAAAGACAAGTCTTTCGACACTAGTTTTTGACAAATTTTTCGCATGTGCAAATGGTTCGTGAAAATTCTAAGAACTTCATTTTTTTCCAAACCAATTTTTCTGCAATCACACTGACATTGAACCGTCAGTTTCTCTTTATCAAAGATCTAACAATTTCCACATTTTCGTCGTCTGTTGACGACATTGGTCTTCCACAACGATGGTCGTTTTCAACATTTTCTCTGCCTTCTTTGAAAGTTTTGTCCCACATAAAAATCATAGTTTTCAATAAATTGACATCCACATAAGCTTCGTTTAAAGAAGCAATTGTCTCAGTCTCAGACTTATTACGTTTCGCACAGAGATTGATAGCGTACAGCTGTTCAATAATAATCTGCATCGAGAAAACGTAATGTAAAAAACAAGCCCATATATAAAACGATGCAGAGCAAAAACGTAACGAGGTTAGAACAGACACTCATATATAAACATAAGTAATGCAAGACTGACTTTATAAATCTGGATAAAACTGGTATGGATATGTAGCCTAGGTAAATAGCTATATATAAATATATATATATAGGTTACTATATATCAAATGATTATTGATCTTATATTATATATATATATAAAAATATATAAATATATATATATATATATATATATATATATAATATATATATATATATATATATATATATATATATATATATATTATATATTATTATATATATATATATATATATATATATATATATAATCATATAAATATATGTATAAATGATTTTATATATATAAATATATATATATATTATATAATATATAATATATATGTAATATAGTATATATATATATGTATGTACTCTCTATATTAGCCGCTTACCGTAGGCTCAATCGGTTAGAGCGACATAGTCCGCATGGCAATGGGCCGCGGTTCGATCCCTACCTCGGATCTTAGGTAGAATTTACCTATAGAAGTTCCCCTCTTTGAATAGGGCTACGCCCGTGAGCTGTGAAAACTTTTTATATTAAAAATATATATATATATATATATATATATAACATATAGTATACTATAATATATATATATATATATATATATATTATTTATATATATATTATATATAAGTATATTATATATTATATTAAATATATATATATATTATATATATATATATATATATATATATATTTATATATATATATATATATATTATATATATATATATTATATATTTATATATATATATTATATATATATATATTATATTGAATATATATATATAATTATATATATATAATATATATATATATATCTATATATACTATATATATATAATATATAATATTTATATATATTTAATATAATATTATAATATATATATATATATAGTATATATATATATTATTATATTATATATATATATATATATATAGTATATATATATATATAGATATATAATTTATAATTTATATAATTTAAAAATTTTATTATATATATATATATATATATAATATTTTTATATGAGTATATATATATATATATACTATATATATATATGAATACATATATAAAGAGTGAAAATGGGTAAAAAAAAAATTTACCCAATTTTTAACCCTGTATGTGGAATCGTTGCCTTTTACTGTTCCAAATTACTTTACCAAATTTCAGTTATTTATTTCTTCATCTTTGGCGGCCAATATAGCAGGGAATAATTGTTTTATCATTACAAAATAATAACATTTGTTAATTGTTCCATGCCGTTCATGCAGCTCTTTTCTTGCTTTCTTTACGAAAACAACCCAAAACTCACCTCGAAGAGGTGGCTTGCATATCATAGTTTCCACTAGTTCCACATATATATATATATAGCTTCTAAACATTTTTTTCTTCCAAAACTGCCGTATATTGTCTTTTTGTTTCAAATGTCGGTAAGGATTTTCTTGACGCGATTCGCGATCTTATGAATCCATCTCTTGCTTCGTTACTACACACTGCTGCTGATGCCTCTGTGACTAATTTTAAACAGCGTTCAAATGCTTATGTGTGGCATTAAAACTTTAAAATATCTAATTTAGATGGTACGTCTGAAATCTTTTAACTATGTTCATCATCAGGAATGGATTTTGTTAAAGGTTGCTCAGTAAGTTTTACTAAAAGCCAGTTTATTAAATCTACATAGGTTTCTGCACCAAAATTTAACATGGGAATCTTAAATTCACGGACTTGGGAACGTGCCTTCACCATTTGTCTACATTTCAGAATTCTTCTAAGTCCCAACTCCCTTACATGCTTCCTGTTATCTGCCAACATAGATATCAAGATATTTTCAGGATGTGCGAAATATCCATTCCTTTGTAGTACCGTATGTATAATGTTCTTTATGTCTTTAGGTAAGAATCTAGATTTTTCTATAATACCAAAAAAATGATTGCTTCCATGACGACACGAAGGTTTTGTTTTTATTTCAAACCATGAAGGTGCATATACTTTCATAACAAATTCTGTTAACAATTTCAAATTTTGAGAAGAGTTCTTCCGTTGAAACATATAGTCTTAAAATCCGGCTAGCTGTGGTTAACCATCTAGAATGGCTCATATTTCCTGGATTCTTTATTGATAAACTTGAAGATATTGTCCCTTTTGAAATTTCATTACATAATTCATACAAATATTGCTGATCTGTACTAATAAGCTCCTGTTGTGAGGTTTCAGGCAAAGTTACTTGTATTTTTTATAAATTAACAATGGCCATCTCTTCACACCTTTCCAGTTGTTTTCCGATTGCACCACAGTATCCATTTTTCCTAAATTTCAACATTTGAAATTATTTGGTAAACTTAAAATTGAGTTTTTAACGGTATTTTCAGCATTTGAAAATCGGACTGCTTGAGACTTTCTTCTTCTAAGTCCCGTTAAGATCGGACGCCAAAACTGAGCTGCTGTATAATTAGCTTTAGTTTCTAGGTCTTTTCAGTTTACGACAGGTTTTCTCAAAACCCCTTACTTTTCGAGATTGTTATACCGCTCTTGATGCGTTATTGATGTTCAAGAAGATTTCTTCGGGTATTTGGCCCTAGGGTGTTTTCTAATGTTTATATAGCGGTTTTAGCTAAAACTGCAGCTTCTATTAAGAATTAAAATACCTATTTAACGCTCATAGGTATTCCTAGCATTTGACTACTTCTTGAAGAAATGTATATGAAACTTTATTCAGTTTTATATCTTTATTCTTATAATTACATAAATAGATTATTGTCGTATTTTTAAGGAATTAAATTCATTAGCACTTTTCAGATTAAATGTCAAAATGTTCACAGTTATATAAATGTCAATTTCAAAAGGTTTAAGTCTAAATAATAAGTTCATTATATAAAATAATAAACACGTGAAATATAAAAATTAAGTAAAAACAAATTAAAACAAAACTAAGCAATAACAACTAAGCCCAGACTTCGTACTTTAAAAGTCTTTTAAAGTCTTTCTGTTAAATTTAGAATTCACTGCATATATATATATATTTTCTATTATATATATATATATTGTCACCAAACATATAATACATATATATATATAATATATTTATTTATATTATATATCGTTTTTAAATTTTCACTGCTATATATAAATATATATATATATATAGTATATATATATATATATATATATATATATAATATATATAATATAATATATAATATATATTATATATATATATATATATAGTATATATATATGAGTATATATATATATATATATATATTTCTATATATATATATATTTGTTACCAAACATATATATACATATCATATATATATATATATATATTCACAAATGTTTTTCAGGTATGTTATATGTTAATATATATATATATATATATATATTATATTTTATGTGTTATCCAAAAAAAAATATTTATAATTTGTGTGTTCCTGGCACACACGTAAAATATATCCTTTTACGCCCAGTCGCCTGGTTCACACATAGTCATGTAAGTTTATGTGATTAAATATACTTTTCTCACGCTCAATGACCTAATAAAAATGACGTAAGTATGAATGTCCTGTGACGCTAAAATGACGTATTACTAATGTCTAGAATCGTTGTAGACGGCAATTTCCTTTCCATTATTATTATTAATAAATATTATTATTATTATTATTATTAATATTATTATTATTATTATTATTATTATTATTATTATTAATATTATTATTATTATTATTATTATTATTATTATTATTATTATTTTATTATTATTAGTATTATTTTTTTATATTTTTATTTTAATATTATTTTTAATAAATTATTATAATAATTATTTTTATTATATTATTTAATACATTATTTATTATTTCGAAGTTATTTGTTTTGAAATATCTAAAATTCCTTCTAAATTTACAGCAATAAAATTTGTAGAAAGGAAAAAAAAGATTTATTTTTTTGATGGGGGAGAGTAAAAAAAATTAAATTTCAAAATTTTCTAAATTCAAAATTATCAACTTAATAGTAAAGTTTTCAAATAATAATAAAAATCAAAAACTGGCCATTTCGTTCTACTTTACGTTTCCCGAAAAATGTTAAAAAAACAAATTGAAAACCCCTTTTAACAGAATATTTAAAATTTCTTCATATGTACTTGGAAAAATATTGACTTCCAAAAACGGGTCTGGATAAAAGTTTATGTGTTAGGATAGCCTTTATTCGCTTACGAAATTTCTAAGTTAAAATAAAAATCTTGTAAAATTTTAATAAGTGTAAAATGTCCCTTAGAAAATTAATTCAGGAAAATTTATTCAAAATTTTCATTCTCTTTGGAAAATCTTTTCCAAACTGAAGTATTTCAAAGAACTTTTATAATGAAATTCTAATTTCATTTATTAATTTTAGAGAATCTTCGTAAGCAAATTTTTCAAAAAATTTTATAAATTAATTTTATTTCAAAAAAAAAATTCCTAATTTATTTTTATTCTTGATACTTTTCAAAGTTAATTTTGAATTCGAAATTTCTAAGCAATTTTATTTTAAAGGGTTTATGAAATTAATTTTGTTTTTGTAAATTTCTAAGTTAATTTTTTTTAAAAAAAAATTCTAAGTTAATTTTTATTTCAAAAAAATTTTCTAAGTTAATTTTTATTTCAAAAAAATTCTAAGGTTAATTTTATTCAGATCATTTTCCTAGTTAATTTTATATTTCGAAAATTTTTCTAAGTTAATTTTATTTTGTTCGAAAATTTTCTGAGTTAATTTATTTCAAAAAATTTCTAGTTAACCTTATACGCCGAATTTTTTCTAAGTTAAAGCCAAACAAAAAATAACAAAAACAACTCCCGGTCCAATCAAACCATCATAAAAACCGACAACACCTAACAAACAAAAAAAAAACGAAAAAAAAAAAGAAGAAGTGAATCATATCATGACTAATTAAACAAAACAATACACTAAAAAATATGGAACACAAAACATAAACTATAAGAAAAAACATAAACTCTAAAAACAACGTACCAAATGGAACAAATACAAAAAAAATTACAAAATTCCTAATTGTCGTGAAAAATATATATAACAACTAAAAATAAAAAAAATTAAAACAAAAATACAAAATAGAATCTAAGCAAATCGAAAATAAAAAAACTTCACAACTAAAGACTCACAAAAGCTAAAAAAACACCACTAAAAAACCAATGAACAAAAGAAAAGAGAACATAAACAAGTTATATTAACACACAAACAAAAAGAAACCAATAAAACAAAATCACCAAAACTCAAAAAACAACCAAAATACTTAACCTAAAAAAAAATAAACATAATAATGAACAAAAAACTATCCTCAAATCAGGAACTATCAAAATTCAACATCTAGAAAATAAAAAAACCCCAAATAAAATCACACAAGAAGAGAAACTAAGAGAAACCAAACAACCTAAATAAATATAACAACAAACAACAAAAAAAACTACCAAAGCAACACACCACAACCACTTAAAAAAATTGTCAAAGGAAGGCAACAATCAAACAAAAAAAAAAATTACAAAACACTCAAACTAAACCAAACAAAAACCACAAACGTTAAACACAAATGGGAACCCCAAATAAAAAAATATTAAAATAACTAAACAATAAAACAATTACCCACTCCACATATCCATCGCCCAAAAAAAAATAATAAAGAACCACCAAAAATTAAAAACAATCAAAAACACGCAAACAAAAAATACATTACAACAAAAACAAAAACCACATAAAAACAAAAAATATCAATAACACCATAACACACCAACCTAAAAAAACCACACCAA
>JABUQX010097239.1:12500-42152 GCA_015478945.1 Trachelipus rathkii | reverse complement strand
ACCACACACCACGCGGGTCAAGATTGGTTGATTTATGGTTTTAGGGGGGAGTCGGGTTAGGGCCGGGGGGGGGCCGTCATGTTGGTAATAATGTAGTGGTGCACAGCCGGCGTTAGTGTGGCAGGGACGGTGACAACCAGGGGAGCAGTTGTTTTCATAAAATAATTTGTGCAACGACTTGGGACGGCTATAATGAATTCGCTGGTAATCGAACAAAAAAAAGAAAAACAAGGATCTTTCAAGGTTCGCAACTGGTCGGGTGGGAGATTGGTTATGTGAGTACTTCGTCTCTCTTGGGGTTGTGTCGCTTTTGGTGTCTCAGAGGATAGGTGTTAATTGAGTACGGTTGGGTACAAGCGGTCTCTTGATTAGGCGTTGCCCATGGTGGAAGGGTGTTATTGGATAGTGATGATTTAGATTTAATGGCGAAAAGAGCAGAAAAAGAGGACACATCGATGAGTGTTTCGAGTTCTATAGAGGTTCACGATGTTGGAAGGGTTTCTTTTCTTCCAATATGTTTTTATACTTATTGAGGTGGTATTGGGGATTCTTAAGGTTTGTCTTGTCAAGGTAACAATTTAATATTAGTGCTAAGCTGTACAGGTTTTGGTAATTAGGGAGTTTTTGATTAAATGATGGGATGTTGTGTGTTCTGGCGTTCAATTTCAGGTGAAGGCATTCGTGATTGTGTTGGGTTCCGGGGACAATAGGTAAAGGGAAATACAGATGAAAGATTTCTGACATTGTTCAGGCAATAGAAATTGCCTGAACTAGTATTGTAGTGGTTGGGTATTCATGATTGGATGGCTGAATTTTGTCTGAGCAATTACCGATCATTTTCTCTTATAGATTGAGGTCGGGTTGTAATTATATATGTGTATAGAAGAGTGTTGGTCATTGAAATTAAACCTATTAAATGGGTACTTTTCATCAATGAGCATGATTGTTTTTAAAAATTATTAACATTGCGGAGAGCGGATTGAGGGGTTGAGAGGGGAATGTAGAAAAGACTAACCGAGTGTGTTTTTGTGTCTTTGTTTTTTTGGATTTCGTATGTTTAGCTTGGCGTAACTAGTTTGTCAGAGGGAAGGTGGGGATGGGGGGTGGGGGTTGCATGGCCCTTTATCTGTGATTTTCAGATGCTTGTTATTAATTATTGTAAGATTTTCAACTGATACTAGCCTGTGTGAGAGATATTGTCGAAATGATTAATTGGGAGAGGACGAGAAAAATAGGTTTAAGGTTACTAAATTTACTAAGTGAATGTGTCGCTGTAATGGTAACATAATTAGAAAGATAACTATTCCCTTATTAAAATATTAATTTTACAGCTACCTATCAAAAAGTCAATGAAGAAGAGATTTCAGAGAAACTCGTTTACAAACTGGTGCACATTAAATAATTAACAGCGCCGTAAATCATGGCAAGGAATTATGTATGATCATGTCAGTTTATTAAACAAGTCAAGATTACGTTTAATCTTATGTGCATCTGAGGAAGAAAAAATTAGAAGAAGAACAATCGGCATCGGAGTGATAGGTTAGGGGCGTAATTTAAGGCGAGTTAGTGAGGGGTAACAGTCATTGTTGGGAGACGTTGCACCTCACCATACAGATGGGCTGCACTCTCAGATCAGGTTGGGCGGGGTGGGCGGGTTGTGTTGACAAAGATGTTTCATAGTAAGAGACTGAGAGAGGGGCTGGAGATTAGTGTGGGTTAGGGACATATTTTCAGGGAGCTTATAGATTGGCTGTATATTTTATATTATGGAATTTTCATTTAGCTCTCTTTTAATCATTTGTACGTCGGGCCCACTGGTGGTACATATCAATTTTTTGGTCAAGTTCTTAGAAAAATACTGTAAAGAGTAGTAGATAGGGGTTTGACCGATATTTAGTTGATATTGCGTGAGTGATGTTGAGCAGAAAGTCACATGGTGGGGTCAAGGTAGATCTTGCAGGAAACAAAGCATGTGAAGATAGTATCAAAGTCAAATTAGTAATGGTCTTGTGAGGGTAATGGCTGAAATTACTATTCTGTTATATGGATGACTTCATATTGATGGAGTGAGTATTGAGTATATAATTTAGTATATATATAGGTAGGTATTAGTTATATGATGTATGGTGAGGAGTATAGTGAGGTTGTATAGATATATGCTGATTATTTATTAGGAGTTTCTTATATAGTAGGTGAGTTAAAATTATACTATATGTGTATATTTGTATGTTATTTCGGGTGGGTGGATGATAGGGTTAATAGGAGGGGTATAGTACGTAGGTAGGTGGGTAGTTCTATATTATATATATGTTTGCTGTGTTAGGTAGGTATAGATTATTCCTGAGTATAGTAGTATATATAAGTATCATAGTAATGTGGAGTAAGTAGAGGGTATATGTGTTTGAGTGGTTGATTAGTCTATTCTATTGTGGAGCGTCGAGCGCTTCGGACCTACCTGGGTGTTTATGTGATTATGTAGTTAGTATAATGGTTATTTTGACTAAGAGCAGTATTTTGGCTAAAAACATGGTCATTATTCTGCAATATAACTATTCATTTATTTACTTCAGATATTAACAACTTAAAAATTAGACAAAAATACTAACTTTCATTATCTTTCAGAACATAGAGATTAATTGTTTCTTTACTATAGTCTTTTTTTATGATTAAATATTTTTGTATGAGTTCTTTTGAAGTAATATCAGAATAACATTGTTGACCCACATTATATACGGAATTCCTGAATTTGACTACCGATTTATGAAATTTAATTCAGATCAGAAATAGCTGTTCCAGTTTCCAGAGATCGTAATAGTGTCTGGTGTGGAAGTTACACACAATTCTGCCATCTTAAGAAAGAAAAAAAACCCACTCGAAAAGCTGGTCTTTAAGGGTCAGTAAAATGTTTAATTAAATATAATTTCATAACTTAATAATTTAGAACAATATAGTAACATGTACCTTTTTCCACCAGGGTTTTTTTTTGGGGGGATCTTTTTTTTTTCCAGTTTGTTTTTCTCGTCTTTTTGGTTTTGCTTGCTTGCTTGCTGCACCAACTTTTCATCGTGGTTAATTCAGCTTATTGCATCAGCACTTTTTAACAATTCACCAACCTTTACTCCTGGAAGCTGTTTCAGTTTCATTGACTTAAAAACGTACTTACTGATAGTGACTCAGCTTTATTAAAATTCCTGGAACATTCAAGTTATAAACCTTTCATAAACTCTTAATTAACTTGATTACGTCATTAGTGAGAAGAGAAAGACTTCGTGAATTCTAGTGCTATAGTGAATATCGTTAATACTATAATTCTATATTGTACTATATAATTATAATTAGCATACAAATATCAGAACTATAGATTTATAAACATTCTTTCGTAAATCTCGATATAGTTGTGCGAACTTGAAATTCTTTATAGTGCAATTTACTTACGTATAAATTGGTGATAAATTTACTTAACAGTTAATTTGGTGTTTTATACTCGGTAATGGTGTTGTAAATTTAATTCTATATAACTTGTGTAGTTTATTTATCTCGGGGAAAACTATTTATATAGCCATATTTATATAGTCATATTTAATTTCTTTCTCATTTTGGGTTATTATTTATTCGTAGCCAGTACTTCATCGATTTCTTATACTAGCTGGAAACTCGATTGGGGTCCAGCATAGTTTTCTATATTCATTTCATAATTTCATATAAAGGTACTTTATTAAAATAGTTTTATAGTTCCTCTTTGAATAATCCTTTTTTTTATTTATCTTCTGTCTGGGTTTTGGTAAGTCTTACAATTACAAATAAAGTAATATTTCATGGTCTTCTAAATTTTTGGTAAGTCTTATAAGGTACCGCTATCAGCATAATAGACGAAAGTTTTAAATCACGACCAAACAACTGCCTGTCAAAGCAAGCCAGGAAGTCCTCTCAAGTGAATCCGCTGTTGGACAAAGTCTGGTTCTTTCCTTTGACAGATACGCTCTCTTAATTGTGGTCTACGGTACCAAGTGATCTTCACCTTCGAGTAATTGGTTTCGTCGTTGTCGTTAGGAGGTGTATAAATATTTGTTATATTCTTTATTTTTTCCTAGATATTTTAGTAATTTTTCTTAGAATTTCTCGGGGATTGACTGCGTCAGTTTCGCTCGTCAATCTCCGTAACATACACAAAAATAAAGTGGCGCCCGAACAGGGACTTCTTGTCCCTTGTTTTGCAGGCAGCCCGGTTGTGATTAACTTCACCCTGATCATCACAGCAGTTACACTTCGGATTCTGGTTAGTTGACTTCTTCTTCAGTTAGTAAGTTTTACGTCTTGTTCTTTGTGAATTCTAAAATATTCTTTTAAAATGGCTTTTGGTGGTTTACCTGTATCATCCGGATTGAAAATAAGGGATGATAGTTTCAAACAGGAGAAGCGTAGAAAATCAAACATTACTCCAATTCTGGGTAGGAATTTAAATTTGGTAGATGTAACTAAATCCGTACCAACTGGCTCACATAAATCAGGGGTACAGGATACTCCAACTTTGACTAAAAGATCTGGATCAGATCCATATCTTTACTCTGACTCTGACTATATTGTGAAGATCCTTTAGATCAAGACGAAGTTTTGCCCATGGATTATTTGGGTAAACTCATGAAAAAATTTAATAAAGACAGAGACAAATTACAAGAGAGATTGGAACACGGAGACCGGTCTGTTCGACCAAAGACTTTGATTGACGCTAACGTTGTTCACGAAAACGGAAAACTTTTATTGACAAATGCAGCACCGTCTAGTTGTGTAAAAACAGCGGAACATAAGCCTAGCTTGATACCGCGTTTGTTTAAAAGACCTACTATGACTTCTAAAGAGACTGAAACACTTCGAGGTTCATACTCAGGACTTAGACCACGACATGACACTAGACAGACGAAAACACAAGTAGCTTTTAGAGACGTTAACTCATACGATGATGACCTTCCTACAGAAATTAGTACATCCTCTAGACGAAGTGCAGATGATGAAATGACGAATTCCTACAGAAATTATTCTAATTATTCTAATGTAGATATTAAATATTCACCTAAATTAAATGTTGATCGTTATGAGGATCCTACAATGAATCCTAACCTAATACAGCCTAACCTTAGACCTTCAGTACAATTGCAGCCACCACAATTGTCTTCCGGTAGATCCGCGGATTTTAACGATGATTCTTTGTATTCAGGTAGGGAAATAAAAATGCATTTAAACATGTTGACTGAAGCTATTACCATGCTAGCGCAGTTGTTAAAGAACTCCCAGAGGTTAAAGGTAGTCGACCCTGGGAAGTATAAATATGAGACAGAACAGGATTTATTAGTTTATTTATATGACTTTGAAGCATATTGTGGACTTCACTATCCAAATGCTCCTCATCAATGGCTTAGACTCTTAGGTAGGCAGTTAGAAGGTAAATTCTTAGAATTGTATAGGCTGATAGTGAAGGAAGATAGGGATTATTTCACAGTACGAGACGCCCTGGTTAGATGGTACCAGGACGAGGAGAAAAAGAAAAATGAATATAGATTACAGGCGTACCATGCAGCTCATAGGAATCGCGGAGAAAGTATCAGAATGTACGCACTGAGACTGGAAAGATTAGCACGGAAAGCCTATAAGGGGATAGACATGAGAAGGCATGACTCCTTACGAGCGGCGTTCTTGTGTAGCTTACCACCTTACATTGAAAGAAGTGTTAGGCAGTACATTAAAATGACTGAATTAGATAATGGGAGACGTACACCATGGGAAAAAATTGTAGAGTATGCCGACTCATTAGAGAGCGACAACATAACTTATCCTAATTCAATATCTAAGGATTCATATCAAAACGTGGAGGAAGAACCTATAGAATTCAAAAGATCTTCAAAACAAAAAGAGGCCTTGAATGATACAATTGACTCAGTAATTCAGATAGACACGGTTTACCCTATGTGGACCGATGTATTGCAGAATCGAGGACCTCCTCAATATAGTAAAAATTCAAATAAGGGAAAGTTTTCTAATAATAACAATGGTTCTCAGAATAATTCAAATAAAATTGTAGGTAGTAAGTATTACAGAGACCAACGTCGTAGTCCACCTCCTCGTACAAATGAAAGTTTGCAAGGTAGAAGAGATGTTGAAAGAAGGAATAATGTTGCTGAACGTAGTGAAAATGTTGATCGTAGAGACCGAATGAATGATGTATGTGAATATTGTGAAATTGTAGGTCATAGAATAAAAGATTGTTACAAGTTTCTAGGAATCTGCAGCTATTGCAGAAAGAAAGGACACAAAAGGTTTGAATGTAGAGCATTTAGGTCTGCTTCGTCGTCGCCGCCGAAAAAACGAGGTATTCGTTGCCCGTTTTGTCCCGGACAACATTCTGGGATAAAATGTCCAAATCGGACCTTGATTAATCTAGATATTGATCGTCAAGATCGGCGTGAGTATAATAAGCAGAATCCTACAACACAAGTAGTTAACAGAGTATATACTCGATCAAACACTAACAATAGGAATAACTCTTCTCAAAATAGAACAGAAGAAAGACACCATAATACTCAAGGAATCGAAGAAGATAGTGTAGATGAAGAAAGATATACCCCAGGTACAGAAGAACTTAGATTAGTGGAACCGTTAAACCAACGGTCTCCCCGGAAATGAGCCGCCTGGAGGAGAATGATAGGGTGATTGGCTCAATGGTGATAGATAGAGAACGGAATGATCAAATGACTTTAGAAGAAACAGCAGCAGAAGTGCCCTTAACATCGAGTGAAAGAGTACTTCCTATATTGGAAAATCGATTACGTACGGTACATATCACATTTAAGGACGCTTCAAGCGATCCATTGATTGTTTCTGTAGCCTTTAGACCTAATAGCAGTGGATATCATGCTTGTATGATTGATTGTGGAGCGGGTGTTAGTTTAGTTAATGTGGATCTGGTGAATGATCAATTAAAAGGGATTTCTTTGAAACCATCTAGTGAAATTGGTATAAAAGAAATTAGTGGATTAATTAGGGATCACCTAGTGCCAGTAGAATATTTATATAGAAACACCCTTATTCTTTTATAATAGTCATTATCATACTGAACCTATTATATTTTTAGTACTTCCTTCAGAAATTTTGTGTGACTATATGATATTAGGAGCTTCAGCTTTAAGGGACAACGATTTGCTCCCTGACCTCACCACTCGAGAGTTAGTGCATAGACGAGAACATGATATAGAAGTAGTTGCAAAAGATGAGAGTGTGAAATTGCCTTTTTACAAGTGTGTGAATGTTAAATCTGTTAACATTCCTCCTTTTTCATGTAAATTAGTGAGTGTAGAAGGCAGTGCAGATGTTCCCTTAAATTTAGTGGGTTTCCAGGGGGAGTTAATGGGAAACGTATATCCAATACCTGGAGTTTTAGATTTATCAAATAGTGGAAAGGTTGCTATCATGAATATGTCAGATAGACCCAGATATTTTCGGAAAGGGTCTATTTTAGGTCAGATTTTTTCTTTGACTGAGGAAGAATGTAGTAATGTTAAAATTAACACGTTGAAAACTTTGTCTAATGGGCAAGAGTGCGAAGAGGAGATATGGACACCTGAGAAATTAGTAACGGATTTTGTTTTGAATGATTTGCAAATCAATCCTCAACAAAAACAAGAGCTTGTTGCGGTTTTAATGAGGCATCAGAAGGCGTTGAGCTTTGGTGACCATGATGTGGGTGTAGCCACCAACATCACCCATACTATTGAGGTAGAAAGCCAACGTCCAGTTAGACTTCCAGTTCGTAGATTCCAGGGTCCATTGGCCCAAGAAATCGAACAACAGTGCCGAGAATTATTAGAACAGGATATTATTAGGCCAAGCAAATCTCCTTATTCAGCACCTGTGGTACCAGTAAGAAAGCCAGACGGTAAATTACGTCTGTGCATTGATTATAGGAAATTGAATGATGTAACTAAGACAGACTCATTCCCGTTGCCAAACTTAATAGACATGATTTACAACATGTATGGAAACAACTATTTTTCCACCATCGATTTGGTACGGGGGTACTATCAAGTCTCAATGGAGCCGGATAGTATTGAAAAAACGGCTTTTTCGACTCCTTTTTCCCAGTACGAGTACTTAAAAATGCCTTTTGGCGTGAAAAATGGCCCTGCCACCTTTCAGAGGGGCATGATGGTAGCTTTGTCTGACTTACCATGGTCGAAGGTCATGGTCTACGTAGACGATATTATCATTATGAGCCAGACCGTTGAAGAACATCTAGTGACTTTGGAAAAAGTACTTATAGCCTTGGAAAATAATGGATACAAGCTGAAGCCTAGCAAGACACGTCTTTGCCGTACTGAGGTAGAGTTTTTAGGTCATAGAGTATCGAAAGAAGGGATTCTCCCTCTTCAGAAAAATGTTAAAGGAGCTCTGGAGTTTCCAGTTCCAACTACCGTGAAGCAGTTGAGACAATTTTTGGGAATGATTAACTTTTACAGACGACATATCCCAAATTGTTCCCAAATCAGTAAGCCTCTGTCTTGTCAGACTGGGGGGAAAACAATTCAGTGGACTTCGGAATGTCAGTCTGCTTTTGAAAAGCTTAAAGAGGCATTGACAAATCCTGAATTGTTAGGTTTTCCGGATTATAGCACGGATGCTTCTCCCATGGAGCTTCATGTAGATGCATCTGATGTTGGAGCTGGGGCTTGTTTGTCGCAAATTCAGGATAATGAACGTAGACCAATTGCGTTCATCTCAATGACCTTTAACGGGGCCCAAAGAAACTATGGGGTTATTGACAAAGAACTGACTGCATTACGTTGGGCAGTTAAGTCTCTTAGGCCGTTTCTTCGGGGGGTTAAATTTATTATTTTTACCGACCATATGCCTCTTATTTATTTGCAGAATATGAGTCTTGTTGATGGTAGATTGGCCAGGACCATGGAGGAGCTATATGAGTACGATTTTGAAATTCATCATATCTCGGGTACTAAGAATGTAGTCGCTGACGCATTATCTCGTTCTCCGGTGAATGAGAATGCAGAAGGTATGTCTCAGGTATCTTCCATTGACTTTATCCCAGATGGGTATTTTGTTATAGAAGTCCCGGGTGGGGGTGATTCCCTTTACAAATGTTTAGCGATATTCCAATATGGTTCTTGGGATCGCCATGCTGAGATTAGGCAGACCCTTATAGAAGAAATTAGTAAACATCCCCAAAGGAAAAATTGACTGGGAAACAGATTCAGAAGACGTTGAGATTGTTAGCCCTTCCTGGTCAAATGCCGATTCCGGAGGTTATAAATGCTTTCACAGAAATATTCAAAGCCCCGGTCTATGTGTTTTATAATACTAATAAGCCTCTTATATACGGTGGTAAATTTACAAATGAAGCATGTTGTTTGAATTGTTTTGGTGCATTTTACTACATCCAACCCATAAGGCTTCTACCAATCCATTTATCTGATTAATGCGTAGTTAACCTAATTTAAAGATTAATGTTATAGACGCGTGACTGCGCTGGTATAAATTGACAGTTCTTAATATTGACTTAATACTTTAATACATTTAGCTTTACTCAGCACAAATTTGGAATTGAACAATGATTCTTGGTTAACCTGTACACTGAACTGAAAAAGTTATATTAGGATCGGATAATAAATATTTCGGAAAATCATTAATATAGATTTTTATTTTATTTTCTTTATTTTATTATTTTATTATGTGCTAACCCTAATCTTTGTACCAGTTTTTCCTATTCTTATTTAGCATAGATCCTAGATGATATTCTTTTAGAGACCGTTGAGGTTCATTGAAATAGATAGATGAGATGATGATCATGATGTCGTGATGACACAAATCTATCCTAATTATAACAGGTTTGAAATAAGATCTTCAAAATAGAAAGTATTATGGTAAGAAATATGATGTTATTATATTCAAAGAGAGTATTTATAACTCATATTTACTTATTTACTGGTTTTATTATCTATTTTATTATTTATTACTTTTCTTCTTATTAATTATTATTAACATATAGTATATATAGGTTTGCTGAATTTTAATGGTAATAATTGGTTTTTCATAAAACTCGATTTTTCGCTTTACACTAAAGGTTGAAGGTATGTGTACAATTTGAATTGGGTTTGTTTAAATTTTAATGGTATACATAAAATCAATGGTGTTTGATTTTCATGGCTCTCTTGTTATGTCAATGAAAAAGAATTTGGAAACATATTTGAATACGTAGTTACATTAAATTAATTGCCGAATTTCATTTTTTTTAATGATTTTTGTGGACAATATTGTTACATTAAAACGTAGTCATGGTATTATAATATTTTGTTATAGGTCGTATGAGGGTTGTGTAGTGACGGCCACTCGTGTTCTTATTGTATCAAACGTTTATTATTTTGATTTGGACTTAGAAACAGACAGAGGAAAGGATGCCTTTGATGCTTATTGTTGGTGCTTCTACCGTTTCTCTTTTTTTAAATGAGAAGACACTATTATACAGGAAGTATGGACTTGACATTAAAGCTGATTATAGCCCGGGACGACAACTTTCGGATTGCGTTTCCAGGGTAGATAAATTTATGACTCGTTACGTGGACTTTGTGATTGTGTGGGCTCCAACACCATTAGCATGGAGAGCAAGATATTTAAACAATGATGCAGGTAGAAGTGTAAAAGTATTTGAACCCAATCGTAATTTTAGTGTTGATGAGGTCCCAAAAATAATGACTAATATTGATGAGATTGTCATGAAAGAAATCCCAAAGCTAAGGTTTATCTGATGGTCTCTCCTATCCAAGACATGCATGCCTTTAATATGGGTAGAATAGTTAGAGCTTGGGGGACATCAGACATTGACCCTTGTGAGAATGACCCAGACCTAAACATAGACTCAATGCAAGACCACTCTATTCGTAGCTTTGACAAATTTGACTCATTAGCTTCGGCACATTTTAAATGGCCACATAAAAATGTACTCCGGGGTAATGAGATATTTGATTACCATCATGGGATAGGGGAATATAGTGATAAAACCATTTCAGTCCCTCATCGTCAATACTATCGTAAATTGAGTAAGCATTTAAATTCTCCTTGATTGACCGATGGCCTTCACCCAAACCGATTATTTTTAATAGCAATGATGGACAAATACCGGCAATGTTTCCTTCCTCAACAACCATTGCAATCGCGTATTTCTAGATTTAATACACCCTACCCTAGGGATGTACGTGGTTCAAATGTGGGTGGGGGTAAAAATTATTCATATGGGTATGGTAATGACTCACAGCCATCTACTTCTGACTATTATCCTGAGTTTGATAGAATACTAGAGCCCGCATATTCATCCCATGGGTATGACGGCTCCTCAGGATGTGGTCAGAGTACATCTTTTGGCCCACCATCACAGGTTTTTGATACTCCCCCAATAATATGTAATATACCACCACCTCAAATTAATCCCTCTAACTTGGTAAATTATTCATCAGCAGGAGGTGCAATTAATAACCCTCCACCTGTTTCTTTGCCTGTTTCTGATAATCGATCCAATATTGCTGTAGGACAAATGTATAATGTTCCACCACCTAGTTCCTCAGTGGGGGGTCATATTGATTATACGGTAGAACGAACTTTGAGACTCGGACTGCGCTCTACTATGCAACAGGTCCATTGGGATAGTTTCAATGAGGCCCAGAGGGTAAATGCCATTCAAAAATTAATAACGATGATTTATGATGAGGATGAGTGGATGACAAGTTCATCTGCATATGGATATAAAAAGTAGATCATGGATACATTTAAAGGAAAAAATAAATTTGTAAATTTAATTGAAAAGGTTATATTTTGTTATTATTTTTGAGCATTTTTACTTTTATTGATTTATTAAAAGTATTTTGTTTATAAAGTGAATTTTCTTTTGTTGTTTATTTATTTATTTTATTTTATTTTAGTTCTTAGTTTATAGAAGACTGGCTTAGGTAGTTAGTAGTGATTTTGGGAAAATGCTGAACTTATTTAATATATTTATTCAGGAAATTATTATTGAATTCATATTCTTTTCTTTGAAGACTGGTTTTTTAAGTACATTTTGCTTATTTCATAAATTTTGTTGTTTTCATAACCCCATTTGATTCTTAAGGGGGGGCTTAATCTTAGCAGGGGGGGATGTTAGGGAGCCTTCGGACCCCTACCTGGTGTTTATGTGTTTATAGTTAGTATATGGTTATTTTGACTAAGAGCAGTATTTTGGCTAAAAACATGGTCATTATTCTGCAATATAACTATTCATTTATTTACTTCAGATATTAACAACTTAAAAATTAGACAAAAATACTAACTTTCATTATCTTTCAGAACATAGAGATTAATTGTTTCTTTGCTATAGTCTTTTTTTATGATTAAATATTTTTGTATGAGTTCTTTTGAAGTAATATCAGAATAACATTGTTGACCCACATTATATACGGAATTCCTGAATTTGACTACCGATTTATGAAATGTAATTCAGATCAGAAATAGCTGTTCCAGTTTCCAGAGATCGTAATAGTGTCTGGTGTGGAAGTTACACACAATTCTGCCATCTTAAGAAAGAAAAAAAACCCACTCGAAAAGCTGGTCTTTAAGGGTCAGTAAAATGTTTAATTAAATATAATTTCATAACTTAATAATTTAGAACAATATAGTAACATGTACCTTTTTCCACCAGGGTTTTTTTTTGGGGGGATCTTTTTTTTTTCCAGTTTGTTTTTCTCGTCTTTTTGGTTTTGCTTGCTTGCTTGCTGCACCAACTTTTCATCGTGGTTAATTCAGCTTATTGCATCAGCACTTTTTAACAATTCACCAACCTTTACTCCTGGAAGCTGTTTCAGTTTCATTGACTTAAAAACGTACTTACTGATAGTGACTCAGCTTTATTAAAATTCCTGGAACATTCAAGTTATAAACCTTTCATAAACTCTTAATTAACTTGATTACGTCATTAGTGAGAAGAGAAAGACTTCGTGAATTCTAGTGCTATAGTGAATATCGTTAATACTATAATTCTATATTGTACTATATAATTATAATTAGCATACAAATATCAGAACTATAGATTTATAAACATTCTTTCGTAAATCTCGATATAGTTGTGCGAACTTGAAATTCTTTATAGTGCAATTTACTTACGTATAAATTGGTGAAAAATTTACTTAACAGTTAATGGTGTTTTATACTCGGTAATGGTGTTGTAAATTTAATTCTATATAACTTGTGTAGTTTATTTATCTCGGGGAAAACTATTTATATAGTCATATTTATATAGTCATATTTAATTTCTTAGCATCATCTCATTTTGGGTTATTATTTATTCGTAGCCAGTACTTCATCGATTTCTTATACTAGCTGGAAACTCGATTGGGGTCCAGCATAGTTTTCTATATTCATTTCATAATTTCATATAAAGGTACTTTATTAAAATAGTTTTATAGTTCCTCTTTGAATAATCCTTTTTTTTATTTATCTTCTGTCTGGGTTTTGGTAAGTCTTACAATTACAAATAAAGTAATATTTCATGGTCTTCTAAATTTTTGGTAAGTCTTATAAGGTACCGCTATCAGCATAATAGACGAAAGTTTTAAATCACGACCAAACAACTGCCTGTCAAAGCAAGCCAGGAAGTCCTCTCAAGTGAATCCGCTGTTGGACAAAGTCTGGTTCTTTCCTTTGACAGATACTCGCTCTCTTAATTGTGGTCTACGGTACCAAGTGATCTTCACCTTCGAGTAATTGGTTTCGTCGTTGTCGTTAGGAGGTGTGTAAATATTTGTTATATTCTTTATTTTTACCTAGATATTTTAGTAATTTTTCTTAGAATTTCTCGGGGATTGACTGCGTCAGTTTCGCTCGTCAATCTCCGTTATATATATATATATACTATAATATACTATATTATATATATATATATTATTATATATATATTATTAAAATAATAAATTAATTTAAAAATAATATAAATAATTATATAATATAATTATTACTTTATAAATTATTAATATCATATTATAATATAACATCTAATATCTACATATATATATATATATATATATATATATATATATATATATATATACGTCGGGCGGGGTGACGTGGACCACTTTAGGTATAACTCCCGACTCTCCCCTAATGCACTTTTTGGGAAAAATTTTTTTTGTAAATCACAACCCTATAGTCGGGCATAAGCACACAAAAAAATAATAATGTAATTCTAATAATAACAAATTTAATTAAAGTTTGAAATAAACCCCATGCAGTCAGCCCGACCGTCGGAGGGGTGAAGCGACCACACATTGAGGGGTGACCGGAACATCTGTATTAAATTCGTCCTCTTTACGTATAATTTTCAATTTTATATTTTAATTTTTCTACTTAATTAATATTATTTATCATATTAAAATTCGTAATAAGTAAGAATGCAATAATGATAAATGAAATACGAATATAAATAAGGTGGTCCCATTCAACCCCTCTCCGCCAAAAAATTTTGACACTTTTTTGGAACTGTTTTTTTTTATTAAAATTCATTTTTTTAAAAAAATTTTCACTTATATAAGTAACTTTTTATTATTTTAAATTAATTATACTAATAAAAATGTCAATAATATACGTAAATACGAAAAAAAATAGTGGTGCCGAGCCACCCTCCATCAATTTTTAAGGCGGGGTGATCGGACAAGTTAGGCCCGTTTTTTGCCACTGAATATGCTTGGATCAAAATTTAACTTTGCCAGTTTAAAGCTAAAACTAGAGTGTATCCACTGAAAAAATAATTAAAATCGATCCACTATTTTTTGTTCTTTTTTATAACGAAGCTTAAAAACACTCACATTTTTCAAAAGTTGAAGTCTATTGAAGGAAATTTGTACCCTATTTCCAAACATTTTTTAAAATATAAAAAATTTCTAGAATCTAATATGATCTATAACACTTGTAGTACTACCGGGGGGCTATAAAATGAGCGAAATTTTTTTTTTTTTTTTTTATTATTTTTTATTTTTTTAGAGTATCGAATCACCCTCCTAAAGAGGCGGGCCTGGTCCCCACCGCCCGACGCTATCGATATTTTTACTACAGTAGATATCGATGAATATAACTTATTCTATATATTAAAAATCCTAAACCGTATATATATATATATATACTATATATATATATATATATATTAATATATATATAATATATATATAATATCTCACCTGAGAACCTTGCTGATAAGAGTCATATTCCAAGTCTAATTCTTCATCTTTATTTCCATTTCAGATTTGATATTCATTTTAATATTTACATGTTTAATGGAAAATATATTTTAATAAACAATTAAGGTAAAAGGAAAAGTTATTGAATATTTTACTGGTTTAATGCAGAATTATAATCAACGAATTTTGAAAATAAAATTTTATAGTAATACAGTAACAACAATATAAATAGTTTTGCATTAACACTCAAAAATAATGATTAGCAACATAATGACGTGTATCTATGTCAAGTCATCCTACTCTTTTTTAACTTGTTCTTACAACTTTATGAATTCATCTATTTTATTTTTTTTGGCTAACTTAACTATGTGAAACAGCCTTTTCAAACATTAAAATACTAAAACATTGTTCTGACTAATAATTGATAATATAGTTTTACTATTAATATTTTTATTAATTTTACAGGTGAAAATAACGGGCTGGCAAATAAAAAAAAATGTCTGAATAAAACCAGAAAAGCACTAACCTAAATTTACCCAATAAAACCCATGTGTTATTTAAAGTAATATTAGAATTTTGTAAATTAATAAATAAAGAATTTAATAAATATATATGATATATATGATATATATTAATATATATATATATATATATATATATATATATATATATATATATAAATATATATATAATTTAATAATATATATATATAATTATACATTAATATATATAATATTATTATTGTGATATTTCTGTATTAATTAATTATTTAGTTGAGTATTGGACTCAGTCAGTGTTTCATAGGTTAACAATAGGCAGTAGTTAAAAGATTTCCTGTATACTGTGTGTTTGCAGGTTTTATATTTGAATTATTAAATAGTTTTCTGTATTTAAACTACAGTCTTTAACAATTGTTATATAATTTGTGGTAATCTTAAACTAAATAAGTTTAACCAAGCTACCGCTAAGTTAGGCTATTTTTATTAATTTTTATATAGATTGGCCTAGGCTAGGCTATACTATATTCAAGCTTGTTTTAAGATATTAATTTCTTTCTAGGCCTTAGTGATATTTAGTAAACTGTAGCTGGTGAAATAATTGGTACAGTTCAGTTAGTTAGGCTACCATAAAAAAAAAAAAAAAAAAATAAAAAAAATAAAAAAAAAAAAAAAAATTATATATCCCTGGCCCTAGGCTAAGCTAGATAAAGGCTTTTCAATTTTTACTTTGTTTTTAAAGATATTAGTTTATTTCTTTTTAGGCTTTAGCAATACTTAACTAGTTGTTAAAAATTTTAACTTGTTTTAAAGATATAGTTTATTTCTTTAGGCTTTTAACGATATTTAAACTGTAGTTGGTAAGTTGTAGGTACAAGGTAGTAAAGTAGATATTTAAAGTATGTATTCTCTGTGTGATAACTGTGGGACTGGTGAGAGGTGAATATGTGAATAACTGCCCTGCTTGTGTGTGTTGTAAATGCAGAGAATGTGTTGCTAAGGAAGGAGATTGCAAGAATGAGTGAAGATATGAATGAATTGAAGGAAGTTGTATTTGGTGAGAAAGGAGGGAAGTGTCAAGAAAAAGGTAGTAGGGATGTTGAGGCGAGGAGGGGCGGGTATAAGGGGTAGAGTTAGGAACAGTGATTCCCTAGGCAGAGATGAGGGGGAAAGGAAACGTAGTTGAAAATATGTTGCAGATGAAATATAAGTTGTAGGATTAGAAATAGTTTAAAGAGAGGATCTCGAAAGTCAATCAACTGTGACCTGCAGTAACAGGTTCTACTGTCTTCCAGATGGGAGGGATCAGAGAGTGCCAATGTAATGTTGAGTTTTCTAAGGGAAGACCTGATTAAAATTGCTAATTGGGGAGACTCTATGTAACGATACCGATAGATAGGATTTTCAAAGTAAGATAAAAAGAAAACGACTTGAGGATTTGAAATGATCTAGCTCCAGAGTGAGTGATATCGTGTATAGGATAGATAGAGAGATGATTCTACAAATGTTGATTATATACAAATAATAGCAATGTGGGTACAAATGATATAGGACATAGAAGGTCAAGAATTAATAGCAAGATTATAGGATTGATTCAGAAGATGAAAGCTGGAGGAAGGTGCATGATTTCTGGGATTTTCCCTAGTTAGGTGCAGGTCAGGAATGGGGGAGTAGGGCTTTAGGGGTTGGGGGGGGTAAATGAAAGGATAGGATTTTATGTTTTTCGAAAATATTGGTTTTTGGATTGTGGAGAAATTTCTGATAAAGATCTTTTGCAGCAGATGGAGTTCACTTGAGTCGTAAAGGTGTTGGGGCTTTTCAGCAGGTTGGAGACTTGTTTAGCAAAAACTAGGTAAAGTTGGGGGGATGGGCTAAATCTGGATACAAATAAAAGCAAGGTAGCGGTAATAGTGGTGATATAAATGAAACTAGTGTTACAGGCTCAAATAAGGCTGATAGCAATAAAAATAACAGCATTTCGAAAATCAAATGCTTTTACACCCAAATGCCATAGCTTAGAAATAAAAAAAGATGAGGCTGATTAGTTATACCATAAATGAGAATCTTGACATTATTTGCATAACTGGGCATCGGTTATAAGAATTATATGGAGACTCCGTTCAGCGAATATGGAAATACGACGGAATATTCACTTTAATATATACGCAGCGTAGAGGAAAGAAGGTGGTGGTGGGCGCTTTTTATTAAAAGCAATATTCAATCGGTATTAATGACTGTTTAAAACTAATCATAATATTGAATCGGTATGGGTAGATATCCGTATGTTCAATAAATCATATAGAATAGGGCATTTTATAGACCTCCTGCCAGAGTCAAGAATTAGAGTCAAGAATTAGACTCAGAAATTGAGACAGCATGCCACAGTAAGAAAAAGGTATAGTCAAGGTGATATTTAATTTTCCTGGCATTAATGGGATTCCTTGTCTAAAACGGACCATAGTAGTTCAGTATTTTATAAATTGTATACTAGATAACTTTTTGTGCCAGAATGGTCCCTGAACCCACAAGACACGATGCACTATAGACTTAATATTTACTAACGATGAAAGTATGGTGGGTGAGGTTTAGAGATTGGAGGAGAATTTAGGACTTAGTGATCATAATTAATTAGATTTAATATGAATGTGATATCTGGGCCCAAATTGCCAGTTAATAAGGAAAGGATCTTAAATTTCCGAAATGGTGATTTTACCAAATTACGAGACATGCTTAGTATAACTGCCTGGGATAAAGAGTTTAAAGACCACAACTGTTTTATCATGTGGGAACATTTTAACAATTTAATGAATATTCAGTCAGTATGTTTTAAAGAAAAACCCATTAGGGTGGCGAAGAGAAAACCTGTTTGGTGGAATCGAGAGATAAGAGAGAAAATTAATGAAAGCGTAGATGTTTTAAACTATTCAAGGGTAGTAAAGGGAAGATGATTTTGAAAATTATAGGAAAAATAGAACGAACTTAACCAGTCAATAAGGAAGGCAAAGAGAGAGCAAAAATTAATTTAGCAGGAATAGTATAAGAACTGACAGAAGTTTTTTTAGCTTTAAAATTTAAAAGTAAGAATAGGACAATTGGTCCAATTAAATTGATAAAAATTTAGGGAGTTCAGAGGAGTTGGTCAACATTTTCATGCTTATTTTGCTTCAGTGTTTACTGAGGAAGATTAGATAATAGTTTTGGGAGAGATATATTTTGTATGCATGTAATAAATAGACTTAAGAATTTTGAATTTGACGTAAAAGAAATATTTAACGTTTATTAGACCATATTGATCCAGGTAAAGCTGCAGGGCCTGATGGGATATATGGTAGAATTCTGAAGAGGGTAGTATCCACATTGTATGGATGAATTTGAATTTTTAAGGATCTATAACATTTGGTGAGGTACCCAGATGACTGAAAACAGCATATGTTGTGCCTATTTATAAGAAAGGTAGTAAGGATAGATTTGGGAAATTTAAGGCAGTTAGCTTAACACTCTCTGGTTGTAAACGGTTCGGAAAAGTTATGGAAAAGGTATATAGAGAAATATTTTAGAAGATAAAGGTATTGTAACGACTCCCAGCAGGTTTTTCAGAAAGGGTAGGTCAGTGTCAAGACAACCTTTAGAATTATGGAAATACATTACTGACTGCATTGACCGAGGAGATACAGTTGATATTGTATATATTTAGACTTAAGTAAAGCTTTTGATAAGGTTTCCCACAAAAGGCTGATGAAAAAGTTATTGCAATGTGGTATAGGGGAGTGGTACATGTGGATTAAGAGTGGTTTGCGAAATGAACAGTGTGTACAAGCTAAATGGGAATAATCATGCATGGAAATAGTGAAGAGTGGTTCCCACAGGGTTCATGGGGCCACCATTGTTCCTCATATATATAAATGATTAGACCAGGGACTTAAATGCAAGGTTTCTAAGTTTGCAGATGAAACTAAAGCGGCCACCTCAGTTAGGAATAGTGAAGGAGATGCATAAAGATTCAAAATGAATTTTGATAAACTTCTTGGGTGGGCGATATGTCGGCAAATGATTTTAATAGTAAAAAGTGTAAGGTTCTTCACCTAGGTTATCAAATAAAGTTTTAAATAACGAATAAGAATGGGGATTGGCTTGAGTTGTGGACCAAGAAAAAGATTTAGGTGTGATTATAAGCAGTAATTTGAAAGTAGCTAATCAGTGTTGGAAGCTAGAATAAAGCTAATAAGATGCTGGGCTTAATCAAAATCGCAATGTTGTTTATAAGAGCAAGGAAGTAATAAAGTAAACTGTATAATAGTTATGTTAGGCCAGTAATAGAGTATGTTGTGCACAAGTTTGGCCCCTATTTAAAGAAAGACTTAGATATGCTAGAGAGAGTGCAACGTATGAGCAACAGGGTGATTTCTGGGGTTGGGTAAGACGCTATGAGAAAGGCTGAAGGATTAGGGAATGTTTTCTGTAGACGGCGATTTCTCAGAGGGGACATGATACAAGTCTACAAAATATTTACATCTATTGGTAATACAGAGATTAATAAATTTTTCATAGTAGAACATGGACAGGTGACCAGGGGGCATAATAAGAAAATTAAGAGAAAGCATGCCATCTTTGATTTAAGAAAGCATGCATTCAGTAATAGGGTGTTCAATTTTTTGATTGGTTAGCCAGAGGAGGTTGGTGAGTGTGACTCGATTGCAACCTTTAAGAACGGTTTGATTCGTTTATGGATGGGTTTGGGAATCATATAATATATTGACGAAGCCAAATTGGCGGTTTTTAGTTATGATATAAGTTATAGTTAGATGCGCAATGTGTGACCATAACTTAGTTATTCATGCATGTGGATGGTTTGGGTACATATTTATATATCGATTAAAGTTTTGACTTAGCCAAATGGTTGGATTTGTAAGTTACAACATTGGACAAGCCCTAGGGTGCTTTGTGGATTTGCATGAGCATGTTTGGGTAGCGGTGCGTTGACTGGGACAGTCTCGATAGGCATATGTGGCTTTTTAACTGTCTCTATATTCTTTATGTCTTTCTTTATTCTTCCTACATATAGAGTTCTATAAATACTTTACCACATAGATTAAAGTTATGCTTGATAATCACAGTTGTAGAGCACTATTTCTGTCGAATTTTTATGAACACTGGAGCTTCACTATTCAAAAAAAATAATATGAAGAATAAAGAAAATATGACAAATCGTATACCTTAGGCAAAAATTTTCAGCCTTTTAATTTTCGTAAAACTCATAGACTTTTCATTTTTTGATCCATCAAGGTAGGTCTCATTTCAGGCCTCTATTCAGGGGTATGTGTTTGTAGGTAACACAGACAAAATCTATTTAGAATCAACATCTTATCACCCCACATAACCTGAATAGAATGGCCCTAAACATAGCATGAGGCCACTAATTTTTTTTTATAAGCCTATGGAAAATTTTTACTTTGAAAGGCTTTAAATTTTTTCCGAAAGATTTAAATCATTTTCATTTTTTAAGCTCATCTATTAATTTTTTAAGGTAATAATATATCCCGTTGATTTTTTTTAACAACTTTGAGAGCTGTAACTTTTTTTAAGAGAGCGACGATTTTCGTTTTCATCATTCTTTCATTATTATTTCTTTAGAGTCTATTATATCTTGATTTTTATAAAAATCGGGTGACCCCCTCTGCACTACTATTACCATATTTACCAATGCCTTGAAGATTTTGCATTTGTAATTGTCAATATCCATTTCTAAAACGTACTAAAAGATAATTAACAAATGAAACTAGAACAAGTAAATGAAATTAAAAATACGAAAACATTTATTCATTTAAAAAGGATAAAAAAAAATCCAATCATAATCAATAAACATGGCTGTAATTAAATTTCATTCCTATTTCTTCTTACTTTGCATTGAGTGTGGTGGAGTAAAAAACAAAAAAAAAAACAGGGGGTTTAAAAAAGTTACTGTTTCTTCAGAAAATACCATTTAACCTTATTATGGGAACTTGCAAAAAAAAAATTGAGCTTGCTACTAGACTTCGACATTTTTTAAAAAATTTCAAAATTTTTATAGTTTTATGTAAAACTTTATTTTTACACTTTTATAAATGATAGGAAGGTGATTTAAAAAGTTTTGTCAAAAAATATATTAAATTTTTTTTAAATACTTGTACTATATTATGTTAAATACTTATCAATTATCAACAGTTTCATTAAAATTAAAAGTAATAAATATTAAAGATTTACAGGAAAAAATTGTAATTGCCCAATAAACTTTTTATTTTTACTTAACAATGATGTAAAGTCAATCAAATATGTAGATTAATTACACTCTTCATGGTAATGTTTCTTTGTATCCCACACTTTCAGAAGCTTTCTAGATTCTAATTTCGTCTTTAATAAGACCTTTCCTCAAAAATGAAATCACACACAGCTGCTGGCGTCTTTACAACTTTTTATACACCTTCTCTCGCGTCTTTTACAACTTTTACATGCCTCCCAACATCTTGATTGTGACACGATTTATATGCTACAAGGGTAGTGATTCTTAATTCCTCTAGCTTCTTATTACTTAAATTAGATATTAGAGGTGGCTCCTTTATTATTCCATGAGAAAACAAATTAATCAAATTATAATAGGTTAATGCCTTTGTATTTACTTTTGGAGCAGTAAATTTTCTGACCTCATTTCCAAATGGAACGTTTTCACCAGCATTCTTATTAGGTTCTTGATAATTGGATTTGGAATCTTTATCGTATCCTCTACACTTTCACTGTCTGAAATATTATTTTTACACAGGTCCACTAAATGTATGACTTCCAGCATGATTTTTAGAAAGGGTTGGGTAGATCATGTCAGACAAGCCTTTTAGATTTTTTGAAATACACTACTGACTGCATTGACCCCGGAGATCCAGCTGATATTAATATATTTTAACTTCAGCAAAGCTTTGACAAGGTTCCCCACAAGGCTGATGCAAAACTTATTGCAATGTCGTATAGGTGGAGTAGTACATGGTTGGATTAAAGTGGTTGTGGAAAGAAGACAGTGTATACTACCATAGGCAATAAGCCATATGGGAAATAATAAAGAGTTGTGTCCTACAGGGTTCAGTGCTGGATGAACAAAAAATATCGATATATCAAGATATCAAATATTTTGGACAATATCGATATAATGTGCTGATATACTCGATAATTTTTCTTAGCGTTTTCCGTTTTTGCATCTGCTAAAAAAATGTTTAAGTTTTCATTCGTTTTTTGTCAAACATTTTAAGGAAATCTTTAAAAATGCTCCCAACGCATTTTCCTTTACGTTCTGCGCTAAGTTTGGCAAAAACGAACGAAAAGCTTAAGGCCCGTTTTCGTTTTGCCTTTGTCCTAAAAAAAGTTCGTTTTCGGTCAACCTTAGGGCCAAATCGTAATAAAATGATATCAACGTAAGGAATGTCCCTTTATATTCTGTAGGTTGCTATTTTATGCAGAATTTTTATTCTATATTACACAGATTATGACATTTTTTACGTTTGGTGAGCATTTTTTTTACGATTTTTGCGCTAAGGTTGATCGAAAACGAACGCAAATTGACATTGTTTTCAAGCATAATGCAAAAAGAAACACGGCTTTATTATTAAAATATCGATATGTCAATCATAGTAGAAATTTTTATACTGTGTGTCAATATATCAATATTTTTTAAATATAACGTTTTTCTTTTCCTTCCCCAGCAAAACCGAAAATCATGGTCTTTTGCAAAATTAACATCGATTATGTGTATTTAATGTCACATTGCAATAACTTTTGCATCTGCCTTATGTGGGGAACCTTGTCAAAGGCTTTACTAAGTCTAAATATATAATATCAGCTGGATCTCCTTGGTCAATGCAGTCAGTAATGTATTTCAAAAATTCTAAAAGTTTGTCTGACATGATCTACTTTTTCTAAAATCATGCCGGGAGTCATACCTGTGTAAAAGTAATATTTCAGACAGTGAAAGTGTAGAGGTCTAGAGGATATAATAAAGATTAAGAATCCTGTAATTATGTTGCTAATGTGAGAAAGCATTCGGCAACTATTGTATTAAAACTATAAACTTTTAATTTACAAAAATGGTGTTAAAAATTCGGACCTTTTGTAGACCACATCCCTCAAAATAATTTAGTATTGGAATGGTTGGTAATGATTTTTTATTTTAGGTAAAGAAAAATTACAAATTTGATTTGCTATAAAAAGAACTTACTTTTTTCCTATTTTGAGCTTCAAATTGATTTATTTTTAAATTCATTTTATTTAATTTTTTAGTTTATTTCGACTTAAATATTTATTATTTGTGTCCACAATGAGTGTTGTATATATATATATATATATATATATATATATATATATAATATAATGTATTATATATATATATATATATATATATATATATATATATATATATATATATATATATATATATATATATATATATATATAGATGGTCAGATTTTTTTAATGCTCACAGTATGTAACTAGGGACCGGCAGCCCCTACAGTAAAACAAATTATATATTGGAATCAGCGGAAAATTCTAAGGATGGGATTTACTTTTTTTTTTTTTTTTTTTTTTGCTGTATTCTCTAAATATTTAAAATTAATTTCACCCCGCATTTAGGGGGCTCGAAGCTGACGGGGGACAGAGGGGGATACGTTCATACCCGGAGGGGATGGTGGAGGAAACCCCCGGCGACACCCCAAAGACCAAGAGCGGGTTCCCGGAGACCATCCCGGAGGGGGGGATTAGTCCCCCCGTCGTCCACCGGGAGGCCGAGAGACCGACTCCTGCCATCTTTGCGGTTTAACCCTATGGTATTCCTTAGTTAAAAAGTAATACCAAGTGTTTTTGGGGAAGTAAAATTATTTCTTTTTTTTTAACTAAAGAATACCATAGGGTAAACCGCACCGATGGAGGAGTCGGGGTCTCTCGGCTCCGGTGGAGGACGGGGGACTAACCCAGTCTCGGGAGGTCTCGGAACCCCGTCTTTTGGTCTTTGGTGTCTCGGGGGTTCTGCCGACCATTCCCTCCGGGTATGAAAAGTCCCCCCTCTGTCCCCGTCGGCTCGCGCCCCTAAATGGAAAAAAAAAAAAAAGTTAAATCCCATCCTTAGAATTTTTCGCTGATTCCAAATTATAATTTGTTTTCTGGGAGCTGCCGGTCCCTTGTTACATACTGTGAGCATTAAAAAATCTGACCATCTATATATATATTATATAATATATCTATAATAATATTATTATTTATATATAATATATATATATTTATATATATATATATATATATAATATATAATATATATATATATAAGCTTCTTTATTTTCTATGCCTTCAGTGAAGCACAAAAAAAACAAAAAAAATATTTCTTTTACATTTCGTTAATATTCATTGCAATCAGCATCTTAAAATGCATTTCACAGGTTTACCAACTTTACATAGCCTAAATTATTTTGAGGGATGTGGTCTAACAAAAGGTCTAAAAATTCTTTAGTTTTTTTTTAGCGATAGCGCTTATTTTAAATGTATATGTTCAATAAAAATTAAAATAAAGCTCCGAAAAAGAGTAACACCTATTTTTTTTTTCTTTTTTAGTGATACTATCGATGTATTTTTTCGATTTTTTTTTCAGATTATTTACATATTGATAATAAAAATTATCTTTCGATAATTTGATTTTTTTTTTTAACGATTATCCAACGAAATTGAATATAACTGGGATGGGGAGTCGAAAAAAATAAATCGACTCCGACTCCGACTCCCCAGAGTCGATATTAAAAACAACCGACTCCGACTCCATGATCGATTTTTTAAACACGTTAGAATTCGAAAGTTTTTGCTTACTGGCTTGACGCTATTTTGAATTATTTTATGCTTAAACCCTCATTTACTTCCATCCGCATGTTCTAATGACTTATATTATTCTTTTCATGTGCGATCATCCCTCTTGTATCCTGTCCTTGAAAACCGGAAAGACCCTTGTGCATCAGAGCTTGTCCATCATTAATAGCTTGTTCCAGATTGAAGAAGGGAAGTTATCAATTCAGCGAGCGAGGGAAGTTTTTCGAATATTGTATTACGCGGCTCTGGAAACTCATCCACCTGTTCCCCATTCTATTTTACATATTTCTTTAATTTCCTTTACTTAGTTTTGGGCAACTGCAAATTTCATTCACTCAAATATCCAAATCAAAAATAACACTAAATTGGTAGCAGAGCGTAGTTGTCCAAAACTACCCTTGGCTCTAATACGCTACCTTTTCTTTGACTCCTATCATTACTATCCGATTGTGTTTATTTTAATTGTCTCCATTCTCAATTTTGGTCATTTGCATAATTGTCATAGTTTTCTGGTTGTCTGTTGTTGTTTAGGTTTTCAATTCTTTCAATTCTATACAAGTTCTTCCCAGTTACGTGAATATATATTCATAATTTCCGTATTATTTCCTTTTTCTTCCTCTTCCCTAAAGGAAAGTCTTTTTAAACAACATAATAAAGAATATCAAAACTATGACAGAGGAAAAGCAGTCTTAACATATAGGGGAGAGTGTCACAGTGGTGTCACTTTCTGAGTCATTTGAGGTGCGGGTCCATGTAACAGCACCCTCGATGATCTCAGACCATAACGCAACCCTAGCGATCCAAACATCCAATGCTGAATTGTCAGGGGTGTTGGATCCTGGTACAACACTCTCTGTACCTTCCATGACTACAGTGTCTCCTACTTATACTAAGGTTGCCAATATGACCGTGCCAACATCGGCCTACAGGAGAGACTTCCAAACACAGTCCCTCATCCACCCCTCCCTTTATCACCACTTGGGGAGTTGACGGCCCGGAATTGCCTGCCTGTTCTTTAAGCCCAATTTCCACCATGTTGAACATCGAAACCTCTCCTCCTCATGCTCTTATTCGTAACCGAAACTCAGGTGTTTGTTTGTCCTGACAGAAACTCTACTCTCTTGACTCTTACTCTCTCTCTTCTCTATCCTTCGTTTTCAAGCCAAGCTCTTGTTATTCCTATGATGTTGAAAATCGTCATCTTTGTGATTTCGAAGTTCACCAGCCATGATCTTTTCCTATAATTCTCAAGATAGATAGTTTTTGATCTTTTCGTAACCTCTAATCCTTGTTCTGTTACCCTTCCTCCTCCGGGTTCTCCAATCCTTTTCTTATCAGTATCCTCTTTTTATACTTTCACGTCTCCTCGGCATGGAGGAATGTACATCCCATATTCTTCCCTTCACTAAACCAAACAAATCTCAGTTTAGCTCTGCTTGTTCTAGTGATTCGTCACAGGGACGACGCTGCTCTTCAGGAATTACAGTCATCTTTGAACTCCAGAAACCCACGCAGCTATATTTCATCCCATAATCATGCTATATCTATTTTCCATGAATAAACTCTTTCTTCAAGTAGAAATGCAGATGATCTTCTGGTTCCTCTTCTCAAATTCTCTCTGGCATTTTGCAAAAACAAAAAAATTATTTTTATTTCCTTACTTCCGCTTCCCTCCTCTATTACATTCCGGCTAAAGCTGGAACTCTTCTCTGAAACTTTTCTTCTAATTCGCACCTAGAGGATTCCAGAGCTTATTCCTCCCTCCTCCAACTCATGGACGATAAGTATATTTCTTCTAAAGTTTGTTATTTCTTGCTTTCTCTGCTCATGTAATTAACATTGTTAAGCGATACGATCAAATATGATCAGTACTTTTGGAAAAATTAAATTAGAATAATGAAAGGCAAAAACTTGAGGAAATGGTCAAATGTGGGATACAAATTTTATTGAATGTCCAAACGAAGAAGTACTATTTTCAAAACGAACGTGATAAGAGTATGAAAAGATTGTTACAATGACGTTAATATTGAATGGACTCACGAGGTGACGAGTTCACACTTTACAATACTCTTGCAGCAGATCTTATAAGCAAGGCGAGACAAATAGCAAAGTTAACGAGTGCATAAAAATTAATGGAAGTTTTTAATATTCGTCAAGTTGGAAAAGTGAGGTGAGGATGAAGGCAATTGGACCAACTGGAGCACGCAAAAAGAGAATGAAAAATGACAGTCAAATCTGTTATTCTAAAATATTGCAAGTTGGTGCTTATACAGTTATAGATTTGCCTCACATTCGAGTTAGTGTTTAGCACTTATTTGAGGATTTAAAAATAATAAATTCGAATCTAAGGGCATCGTTAAAGAAGAATTTGTTGAAGCAGTTTTATTTTTAAGAAAGAACGTTTTGAAAAAATCTATTACATATGCGCCCAGTAATTCAAGAGGAATTATTAAGTTAGGAAGAAAGTAAATTACAAGTTTAGTCTATTTGTTTAAAATCTGAAGAAAGTTTGAAGGAATTGGTAGAGAGATTTGACAGGGTGTGTAAAGGAGGGGTTTGAAAGTAAATGTAGATAAGAGTAAGGTTATCGGTTGTGAGTGAGGACAGTCCCAGTGTGAGAAGTTATGTTGATGGTGAGCAGCTGAAAAGGTGTCCAGTAAATATTTAGGGTATATGTTTGGATGAGAAGGGAACGGAATGATGCAGAGTGTAGTAGGAAAAGTGTGAATGGCAGGAAGTGGCTGTTGCAATTAAAATCGTTGGTGATTAAAAGGGACTAAGTCTTGATGCGCTAGGGTCTACTGAAAAGGTATGTTCGTTACCTGTGTTAATGTATAGTAGTGAGATATGGTCTGGAATAAGAAGTATAGATCTAAAGTTCATGTGTTTCAGATGGACAATCAGGGGCATTGCTAGGTGTGAGAAGAAATTGATAAAATGAGGAAGAACGTATTAGAGAGTGTGGTGGGTGTGAAGAAAGGGGTAAATGAGAGAATAAATGATATTAGATGTTTTGGTAATGTGGAAAGGATGAATGATAGTCCGTTGGTTAAGCGGATGTATGTGGCGAGTGTGTTGGGAACGGACCGGCTGGGAGAACCGAAGAGAAAGTGAAATTGAGTCAGTAAACGAATGTCTGAGGAGAGAAAGTGAGTTTGGTAGAAACGAGAATAAAGGTGGCAAATATGAGTGAATGGCGGGGTTTTTTGAGGGGGTATGGTTGTGGCCACCTGGCCAAGGATGAACCTTTACACTGACGGTTTACATAGTGAGGGTCCGTGCGGTCGCGTGAAGCTCTAGGTGGATTTCTGTCTGCGACAGGTTCTCATAATTAACGGTACAGAGGGGGCGGTAAGGCTGGCCTTTCCTTCGACTTTGGTCATTTCTCTACTGCTTTCTTTTCCGCTGCTGTAAACGCACCTTCCCCCGTCTTGGGGAAAAGGGGAAGATAACAGTGGAAAAAGAGTTAATAAAAAACAAAAAAAATATTTTTCTAAATTTTAAAATTAAAGTCTGAATAAAGGTGTCACTAACAACCAATCTTATTTCTTTTTTATGATAACATTTTTTATATAATTAAAGAGAATAATGATATCATGGCTGTAATAGTATGCAACATGCTAATGAAAACATTGCCTTCATTAGTCATTTTCACCATTACATGTTTTGTCTTCCTCAAGTCTGATTAAGCATGGTGGCAATATGAGATAGCCTGCCCAATTATACAGTATATATATATATATATATATATATATATTATATATATTATATATATATATATATATATATATATAATATATATATATAATATATATAATATATATATTATATATATATATTTTATATTAGGGATGTACGGAACCAGGTTCCGGCCGGAACCTCGATTTTTGGAATTCCGGTTCCGGTCGGAACTAGCTTGGTTCCGGGGAACTAACCGGAGCTTTCTACTCTTTCAAATTTCTCTTAAATAAATTCAGTAATTGATTTATTATTACTCAGTGATGCGTTAGCAGAAAAGATAATATCGAAAAACAGTT
>JABUQX010097239.1:0-7500 GCA_015478945.1 Trachelipus rathkii | reverse complement strand
CGTTTGAAAAAAATATAGGTTTTTTTTTTATTTACGCCAAGATTTAAGGGGGACAAGTGCCCCCCGGCCCCCCTCTGTATACGCCATGATAAGAGTTTGTTACAATTGCCAGAATGACCCGACGGCGCGCTTCGGGCGTTCAGGTCTCAAATTTCCTGTTCTCTGATTGGTTAATGTAATTTTTTTCAATTCGAAGAGTTTCCGCGAGTCGATTTTGCAACGGGCTGCAGTCGGGGCTCCTGGAAACGCAGCTATAGTACTATTCCTTTTTACCTTGATAATTTATTGATACCCTATCCAACATTTTTGGCTTACGACTAAGAGCTCACAGTTTGGATATGGACAGGATGCCAGATACTTCTAGAGAGACTCCACTTGTTAATCAGACAAGTTTTAAGTAGAAAATAGCTGCGTTTCCAGAAGCCCGTGTGCAGAATCGACTCGGAAACGCTTCGAATTGAAAAAAAATTACATTAACCAATCAGAGAACATGAAATTTTAGTACCTGGAAACGGCCGAACACGCCCGTCGGATCAGCTGGCAATTGTAAACAATACTCTTATACTTATATATATATATATATATATCTATTTTATGAAATGATACGATATATTAGTATCCTTAAATATAAAAGGTTAACTAAATATTAAAAGAATTTGGCAAGCATTTCCCGACACATGTTTTCGTAAAATGATTTGTTTTGTAACAAAGTATCTTCTGCTCAGCCCGCCCGTTTATTAATTCCCGAAATCGAGGATTTAACAACGGGCGCCTGACTGTGACGTTTACGTGACGTAGAAGTGCGCAAAGGGGCTCTGGAAACGATGCATGTGCACCTGTGTGCCTACCAGGGCTGCAGTTGGGCTTCTGGAAAAGCAGCTTATGTAAGGTGTAGCTGAAGTCGAAAAGTTCCGGTTCCGACCGGAACCAAAAATTTCAGTTCTAAAAAATCCTTATATAATATATATATATAATATATATATATATATATATATATTATATATATTATATATAATAAATATATATTATATATATATTATATTATTAAATATATTTCTTCATAATAAAAGAAACAAGGGTTTAAAACTGTTTTATCTCTGCTTCACATTGATAAAATAACGTTCCGACCATTGTTGCTTTTATTATTATTTTACTATGTGTAAAAAGTTGTAAAGGAATATATATATATATATATATATATATATATATATATATATATATATATATATATATATATATAAAATATATATATATATATATATATATATATAAAGAGTTTAAATATATATTATATATAATATTAAGTATATATTATATATATATCTATAATATTATAATATATATTATATAAGTATATATATATACATCTGAACCATTTTCTGTATTAATATTTATTTTAAAATTGTTGTGGTGAGGCAGCTCAGTTTCTCTAATGCAAGTTTACTTTTTGGTCAATTTTCTGGAGAAAAGTTTTTTTTTTTATTTCCCTTGCTGCCACAAACTCCTCCCCTGTTCTAATTGAAGGTATATGATTTCACCTGGTTTCAGTACTGTGTGCACATCTCTCCTTCATGTTTTGACCGTTATCCCATTGGATAGTAATGTATCTTAGTATGGGTGAGGCCGTATAAAAGCGGGTGCAGAGCGAGTTTGGTATCTTTTTATGATATTCGTTCCTTGAGGTCTGGTGTCGTGTTGTGTGGTAATTTGGCAATAGTGCTTTTGATCCAATGCACCTGTTGCTTGCGTCTGTCTGTTGGTTATATTTAAAAAGTTGAAATGCTAAGGTGTCTTAATATTTAATGAAGTGTAAATAGTAATTTATTTTAAAGGCGTATCATCTTCCCGTGTAAAATATTTCTATGTGGTGTATTTTTAAAGTTTTAATATTGTGGTATTTTTATTAATATTCAAAAGGTGTTCATTTTAAATTGTTAATGTGTTTCCATAATCGTAATCTGTTGCAAGCAGCAGACAACTTTACGCGCATCTTTTGTATCCTGTCCAGGTAAAGGTTTGTTTTTATAATTTTCCCGCGCAGTTGCAATATTTTAAATATTTTATTTAATACTTTTTTTCAGTTAAATATTTATTTTTTATTAAAGTATTTAATAAATTTACTCTTAAATTCATTAAATCGTTTATACTGTATTTCTAACTCAATGCAAGGTCCTCAACGTGACATCGTGAATTAGAAACCGCTTAGCGAGATCACCATTTAATTGATACGAAATAATGTGCATTATGATATTTTCTAACATTTTATATTTTAATATGGTAATGACAATTTTCTATTTGGTTTAAGGCAAACGAGGTGTCTATATGATATAAATTTAATATAATTATTCTTATATTTATTTAATATTTACTTTTACTTTATTTTATATATATATATATATATAATGATACATACTATATATTAACTATAACATTTTATTTTTACACGATGTGAGAGGAAACCCTTTGGATGTTGGAGCCGGAGTTGGAGTTGAAACTTTATCGGCAAGACTGTTCCTTTTTCAATCACAAGTAACACCTATTTAATTATATTTACCATAGGTATAGTATATCAAGCTCATCCTCAACCATTTATTCTCTCTATTTCTATTCTATATCATTTCACTATTCTTTGCCTCCTGAAATGAAATTGGGCATATATATATATATATATATATACGTATAGTTAAGGTGCGCTTTAACAAGTACATTCAGGAAAGAAAGCTAAGTTAGATTAGAAGAACATAACAAATCACAGGTTTAAAGGTGAGATGATGATGATCCATTTACATCATTTTTTAGACGGACCGGAAAGGAAAACAGACAGTAATAAAATCACAAAACGAATGACAAATTCTGTTACTTCGACAATAATGATGTTATGTCACTTTTTGTAGTGGTACAATAGAGTCATCTCATGGCAAAGGCATGGGCCACAACATGTACCCCCATACAAATGACCCCGCCATTCTCTCGCCTAATATACACAGCTACCTTCTATTATTCTCGCCTCTGCAAACTCACATTTCTCTCCTTCAGCATTCGTTCACGACTCAATACCATACTTTCTCTTCGGTACGTACTAACCCAGCGTGTCGGTTTACCCAACACTCTCTCCACTATACTAATACAGTACTAGTTTCAACTATGGTACATTTACATTACATATTAATCAATGGACCATATGACCAAAACCATCTCAAGGTTTTTTTGTTTGTTTGCTTTTTTATCCCTCATTCGAATCCTAGGAACTTCCTAAAAAGTTTTTCCTCCTATTTTACATTCTATTTTCACACTGACAGGTCCTATATTGATTATCTAACTTACTGTATAACACATATTGAAACTTAGATTCATATATACTATCTTTAATTCCAGACGCAATAGTATCTCTAACTACCAATATTAAATATAACACTAAATATCGAGGTAACAAAACATGCCCCTCATGGTAGACTCTTACGCGCACTAAGACTTAGTCCCTTACATCACCAACGATTAGCAGTTTGCACCAGGCAGCCTTCCGCCATTCATCATACTTTCCGACTACACTCGTGCATCATCCGTCCCTTCTCATCCAACAGCATTACCCCTAAATATTTAACTCAGACACTTGCTCCAGCCTGCTCATCATCTAACATAATTCACACTGAGACTGTCCTCACTCACAACCATAACCTTTACTCTTATCTTGTTACTTTCAGACCCCTCCTTTACATACCCTGCCAAACCTCTCACCAATCTTCTCAAACTCTCTTCAGACTCGCCACCCAGAACCAATCACCGCAACAATAGTAGGGCACCCTCCACTCCTCTCCATCATTCTAAACACCATTTCCTGCCATCCCCACCTCGAATTCTTTCATAACCCTCCATATACACATTGATAACCAAGGAGACATAACCAACCCTGTCTCACTCCGCTATTATCCTAAACCAATCACCATTTGACACCATTTATTCTACACACGCTTCACTATCGTCTCACATACTTTTGATATTCCATTCAGAAACCGACCACCAACACCATATACTCATCTTAAACCCTGCCATAAAGCTTCCCTATTAACTTCCATCATACGCCTGTTGTAAAGCCATAAAACCTAATATAATTATTCGTTTCTTCTCCTCATTTTCTCAATCATTGTCTTCAATGTAAGATTTGATCCACACATCCTCTTACCACTCCTAAACGCACCTTGTTCATTCAGTCATCAGCCCGTCAGTCACTCGACGCACTCTTTCGACCAAAATACCAGCATATACCTTCCCTACAACACTTAATAAACTTATTCCCTATAATTCCTACAGTTCCCCTTTTTCTCCATTTCCCTTAAACAAACGTTTCCAATGCTGATCTCCAATCAGTCAGAAGGATCCATAAAACGCTTTATTACACAACTTCAATCAATCACTCGGCCTCTCCGCCTCCGCTCTTGATCATCATTTCACTTTCATCTATACCTGCAGATTACCATTCTTCAACTTTCTCACCCTTACCCATTACCTGCCTCCTTACTTAATAACCTCGATCGCCCATATACTGCTAGGTGCCCTATTCCTTTCTTGCCACCATCCAAAATACCACACACATGTCACTCAACACCTCATCATTACTGTTAATATTGTGCAGATTTTCGAAGCTGTTCTGTTCCACACGTCCTCACCATCCATTTCATGAAGTTACAAAGAGCACCCATCTCCCTATTCTTATTCTATAGCTAAGTATCCCTACTTATTCTCATATTCTTAACTATCTTTCGCGTTCCTTCCGAGAGAGCTTCCTATTCCTTGTAATGTCCTCATATTTCTAATTACTCCTATTCCAAAACTGTATATTCATCTTACCTTCTTGTTTTTCTTACATATCAGCTATGCCTAATCCTTTTATATTGATACGCTGGACTAAACTTGTATTATAATTCAATGCGTCTTTTGCATTTAGAAACATTCATTCATTGCTATATTAGTACATTTACTACCATACGCTACTTATTTTTATTTAACTCCTTTAACCGCGTCATCACCTCTTCATTACCACCATTCAGCTCGTTAACATTAATATATATTCTAAATACTTCCTACTTATTAGCACATACATCATCACTTTCTTTGCAACTAACTAACATAATGCTTCCTTATACTAATTAGCCCCACATATTTGTATTCGAGATATAATCTTTGTATCACATTCATAATCGATTATTAACTAGCGAGCGCTTATGATAACTATTCAGATCGACTCTCTCTATCCTCTCTTATCTCCTCTCTTCACATTCTACTCTCTACTCTCTCTCTCTCTCATACTCTAACTCTCTCTCTCTTCCTTTCTCTCTTCTCCGTTACTCTCATCCCTTCCTCTCCTCCATCTTCACTTCACACCTTCTCTCAAATCATTTTAGCTTTTGTGAGTAACAAACTTCTCATAATAGCGTGCGATTAATCCCATCCTCCCCTCACTGATAGATGAACACACCATCACACTACATTTTCAAACCATCCATGTTGCGAATTGTTTCTACCAACACAAAAATCAATCCTTTCTCCTGTCTCTCATGAGCAAATTCATTCTACCTCGTGTTCTCAAAAACTATATCTAATTGCGTCTCATTCACTTCATTACCCTTAATCGTATCTGTAGCAACAACGTTTCTCTTGTTTTAGCAAGATATAAGTTATCCTTATCACAATCAATTACCTCTCTCTTCACAGAAATCAATCACCTTTCCTACCACTTCCTCATTTCACTCCTCAGACCTACCCTCTAAAACCATCACTGTTATATATTACCCCTTTTTTTGATCACCTATCTCAAACCCATATTCAGGTAATCCTATCCAACACTATATCTAATCTAAATGACTCTACTCACCCATAGCTCAGAATTATACATATTCTAAAATTAGTAATCCCATAATAAATCGTACTCTCTTCAAACGTTCCCTCAGAATTGAGGACCATATACGTCAACAAATACCCACACATACCTTGTACCTTTATACTTAAATTATATCCACCTATTGATGTTATTATTCTTTAGTGAATTTACTCCAATCTCAATCACTATGATCTTCATAGCCATAGCTTATTACTGTATTTGAACTAGTCGATATTCATCATCATTCAAAAATCTAGTTTCAAATCTTCCATTTCTAATTCATACTCTACTTTCATTTCTTATTTCCACATATCTCAGCCGCTACATACATTTCCAACATATACTTTCACACCACTACAATTTCACTTTTCCGTTTTCATCCCTTTATGTTTCACTAGTCACAGCAGCAAATCATAATCTTGCCCTTATCTTATATACATCCATCACTCCTCATTCTCTCTTCTCAACATTTTTAATTCCTTCTCTGACATTCCAATTGTACCCTATACGATTACATACAATATTTTTCGCCGTAAATAATATTAGAATATAGGTCGTTATTACTGCTATCGCAGGTCTCAATCTCTCGGGCATGCATTCAGACATTCCGAGCGTATAGAGATTTAGTGGATAGTGGGCAGCATACCCAACTGCACCGCCCTTTAGTCTTTCTTCACGACACTGCAGGTACATACAATTTGGGTAAAATCGCTAGTTATTTTTAATTTAATTATATCTATTAGTATACACGACTAAATAATTATTAATGTATAATATATTGTATATATGATTATAATAATGATATATTATTAATTTATAATATATATATTATGCGTATTATAATTAATATTGATATTAATTAATTATTGAGATTATATAATTATATATTATATGATTTATTATATATATTAATATACATGATTATAGATTATTTATAGATTATATATAATACTTTAATATTATTATTATTATTATTATTATTATAGTATGTAATTTATGTATTATTGATTTATAATTGATTATTGATGCTCATACTGTCTGAATTATTATAGTTTTTTCTTACTATTCTCATTATCTTGTATTTTATTTTCTTTACTGGTTAACGATACATGAAGTATTCATATTTATGTATTGAAATGCTAGATAATCTTTGCAACACCTTTAAAAGCTCAGGTCGTATTACTGCCCTTAAACACTGTTTACAATTTTTCTTTCATCTATTTTTAATTTAACAGTAACTATTCTTGATTTCAATATATTCAATCTCTAAGTATCGGAGTGTCAGGGCAAGGTAATAAATGGTAACTAAACCATCACTATCTTGAACTCAATCAATATAAACGAACTCGGAAGTTTCACTTTTGGTGCCTCTCGTCTATTAAACCTCTAGTTGCTGATTGTAATTCTCATGAAGGTTTTGAAGCATTTATAAGGGTTGCATTACACATTAGAATCTTTCAACGTGTTAATAGGTTCAACCGCAATTATCTAGAACTTGAATCGTCAATGTTAGACGAGAAACGTATCCTGGGCGCCTGGCCGTGTATTTTTTGATAAGACTATACAAGTAATATGGAGAATGGTGTTCTATATGACATATGCATTAGCGTATTAGATGAGAGTAT
>JABUQX010097238.1:0-21418 GCA_015478945.1 Trachelipus rathkii | reverse complement strand
TACATAGTACAATATTCAATATAAACTTATAGCAAACATAAAGAAAATATAATTATATGGATCAAAAAGCTAATAATCATAATTTAAAAAATTAATTAATAAATATAGTTCTATTTATTCTATTTCTATACCATTAACTAAGTGTAAAAATTCGTTACTAAAAAGTATAAAACCAATACAGGTTATATATAAGAAATTGTCTATGTAAAAGTTTGATAATAAGCCACGATCTTATAGTATATACTCTAAAACGCGTTATGAGCGTGGAGGAGAATATTTTTATCAGTTTTTTAAGTTGAAACTAAAATTCCATAGGTATCGTTTTAGAGCCATATGAACATTGTGAGAGTTTGCGTAATGCTAATCGCCTAGTTTAGGAGGATATGGTATATTGGCGTGCTTCTAGATTGGATACACTATTATAAAATAAATTTAGTATAGTCACCTGGATATATCACGAGAGATGATGTGATTATTCTCTCGATGAACATTCTGAGATCTTAATATTTTGATATAGGGAAAAGCAACGATCTTCCTATTTATGTAAAATACGCATCTGACGATGACTGTGTCTCAATAAGGTCTTTTACATAAGAAGGTGTAGTAGGCTCCCCATAATTTCAAACTTGGCAAATTATAACTCCTATTTTCAAAAGAGGAGATCGTAAGCTCCCTAATAATTACAGAACCCAATTAGCTTATTCGTATAGTTGGCAAAATGTTTGAGGCACCACTTACGAATACTAACTAAGAGGTTAGTGGCACATCTTGAAGATCATGGATTACTAAAAATTCCCAACACGGTTTAGAAGAAATAGATCATGGCCTTAACAAATTTACTAGAATTCTTAAATGTGGTTATTAAGACGATGTAGATAACTATAAATCCTTTGATGTTATTTACCTAGATTTCCAAAAAGCATTTGATACCGTCCCTCAGCAAAGATTATTGGAAAAGCTTAAGCTCATGGTATTCGAGGAAGACTTTTAAATGGGATTAAAAAATTGGTTATTGGACCGACGACAACGAGTCGTTATTATTGGTGAATCCTCAGATTGGGCGAATGTTATAGTGTGTACCCCAAGGTCTGTCCTGGTCCAAATACTGTTCATTATATATGTAAATGACATTGATGATATATTTTAGCAAATATTTCGAAATTCCGGATGATACGAAACTGGAAATCGCCATAATTATTTGTTTGAGAACGACTATAAATTACTCCAAAAGCGATTTGAACAAGATTGTAAATTGGTCAAAAACATGGCAAATTGAAAATTTAATACCGATAAATGTAAGGTTATTAACATTTTGGAGTAGGAACAGTGAATACGATTATAAAAAATTAATGACTCAGTTATCAAAGTGTCAGTGAGGAAAAAATTAAAATTTATTAATTACCATGTTTTGTAAGTTGCGCTGTGCTACCATTAAGAAAGGTATCCAGGAATTTTGAATTGTGATATTAAATCTAAAAATATAGATTCAGAAATTTTTTATTTTCTGAAATTCTATTTTAGAACGTTTAAAATGTCGAGATAGAAAAAATTGAAAGAATTCCAAGAGGGGCAACTAAATTAATCCCTGAATTGAGAGGTAAAACATAACGAACAACGACTACGCGAATGACGAGTATACATTCTTTAGAAAACAAGAAGGTTGCGGCGGAAAATTTATAGAAGTCTCAAAATGACTAAATCAATTTTTTGAAAATATGATTACAAGCAATTCTTTAGATTGATATTAAAGATATTAGAACACGAGAAGTAATGGGCTTAAAAGTTTGTCATAAAAACGATTTCAAACCAATATTAGCAAAAGAAATTTCTTAACTTACATGTATTAAAAAGATTGCAAAACGTCTTTCTTAGATATATGAACAGCGGTAACATGATTCATTTAAGAAAAAATTAGATAAACACTTTAAGGAAATTGGTCTTGAACTTCAACTCATACCGAATCTTACTTTAATAAATTAAAACGATAGAAATAGATAAGGTGAAATCAAATGAAACATCTTAAAAGTACATCTTAAAAGATTTGGCGCCGAACTTATATTAAAAGTTTTAATGGTTACCCCTTAGTATTAAACTTACCGCTGTTCTATAGCGCTGTTTCTAGCGCTCTAAGTCGGTGTCGCATTGATCACACTATCATCTAATTTGTAATAACAGCTTTTTGATGTCACCGCTTAGAGTTATTTCTAACGTTCTAAGCCGGTGACATCAGCGATCACATTATCATAATATTTTGATTAACAATTTGATGTCCCACCGCTTAGAGGTTATTTCTAACGTTCAAGCTCGGTGACCTCATCGATCACCACCAATCGTCTTAATTTGTAATGAAACCAGTTTTGATGTCCACCACTTAAGGGTTATTTCTAACATTTCTAAGTCGGGTACATCATCGATGCAACACTTACAATAATATTTTGTATAATAGTTTATGGCGTGTCCCGTTAGGAGGGTTATTATAACGTTCTAAGCCGGTGACCTCAGTCTTCCCTCAGACTAGCCTTGATGGACTGTAAAGTCTGCTAGTCGGTGTTCTGTAGTTCTGAGTTCTGTAGTTCTTCTTCTTCCTTCTCTTCTGTCTTCTTCTTCTGCTTCTTCTATCTGCTTCTTCTTCTTCTTCTTCTTCTTTTCTTCTTTCTTCTTCTTCTTTCTTTCTCAGCTTCCAGTTCTGGGAGAAATCCATAATCTCCCTTTTGAGAAATCTTTCTTCTTATAAATGTAAAAGTTGATTATTTGTAAAAGGAACAGTGAATATGATTACAAAAATAGATGACACAATTATCAAAGTTGTCAGTGAGGAAAAGGATCTAGGAGTATTAATTAATAAGATTTAAGTTGCGAAACAATGTGGCTGAAGATGTTTTGGACTGGGTGAGTTAAAGCTTCAGATTTATTGCCTTTGATGGAAATATAAATCTAAAAATATAATACTTCCTCCTTATAAAACATTAGTTGGACCTCATCTGGAATACGCAGTTCAATTTTGGGAGTCCATACCTCAAAAAAACATAAAAAAATTGAGAAGAATCAAATAAGGGGCAACCTAATTAATTCCGGGATTGATAGGTAATCATACGAACAACGACTATGTGAATTTAGATATCCATTCTTTAGAGACAAGAAGTTGGCCTAAAAAAAACTAATAGAAGTTTTCAAAATACTAAATAAATTTGACAATATTCATTACCGGCAATTCTTCAGATATAATTTTAATGAATTAACACGAAGCTAATGGGCAATAAACTCTGTCATAAACGATTCCAAAAAAAAATATAGCAAAGAATTTCTTCACTTACATGTAATCGAGAAGGTTGGAATAGTCTTTCGTATGAAATAGTGAACAGCGCTAACATCGATGCATTCAAGAAAAAGGTTAGATAAACACTTAAGGAAATTGGTCTGTGAACGTCAATCCAACTCGATTTTAATTTAATTCAAACCACAAGAAGCTAGTATCCTGAATATGGTAAAATCCAAACTAAAAAAAATTGAAATAATTTAGGAAAAATGTTATAAGTACAGCGTAAAAAGAATTACGGCTTGTATTAGCTTTGATGTCCATGGCTTGCAAAGTATCCGTTCTAGGATAGTGATATCATCGATCGCACTTAACCTGTTAAATAGCTTTGATGTTTACCGCATAGAACATCTGTTACAAATAATTGTAATCAATAACTGTAGTAAGTGGCTTTGATGTTTATCGCATAGAACATGTCTGTGTTCGAAGACTGTGATCTATTCGATCACACTGAATGGCTGTAGTTGATGGCTTTGATTTTTACCGCATAGAGCATATCTGTTCTAATACGGTGATCTAACGATCACACTGAATAGACTGTAGTAAATTATTTTTATGTGTTCAACCGAAGATTAAACAATATCCTGGTTCAAGACGGTGATTCAAATCGATCACAACACATAAAATAAACAAAAAATTTAAAAAAAGTTTATAACATTTTTTAAACTTATTTTTTGATGTTTTGTTGCGTAGAAGCAGATCTGCTCTAAGTGAGCAGACTCATAATGTTACATAGAAATAGGTAAAATAATATGCTGTATTTTCAAAAATACATAACAGATTTTTTTAAATAACTGTAGACACATCCAACAAATTAAATAACAAAAATACTAAACAGACCAGCCTTGAGTGGACTGTTAAAGTCTTTGCTAGTTGTTGTTTGTAAGTTCTGTAGTTCTTATCTGTTTTCTTCTTCTATCTTCTTCTTCTTTCTCTTCTTCTTCTTCTTCTTCTTCTTTATATTATTATTATTATTATTATTATTATTATTATTATTATTATTATTATTATTATTATTATTATTATTATTATTATTATTATTATTATTATTATTATTATTATATTATTTATTTATTATTATTGATTATTATTATTTTATTATTATTATTATTATTAATTAATTATTATTATATTGTTGTTGTTATTCTAACTATTGCTGTTAATTGTTGGTACCATTACTACCTTTATATTTAATATTATAATTACTATCGCCAGTATTATAACTACAGAAATTATTATGGCCAAGATAACTACTGAAACTGTATTAAAATTATCATAGTAGTTTTACAATAATTGTAATTCTTAAACCAAATTATTTAATTCTAATAAAACTGTATATTGTGTGGGTCTTAAAGGACACAAAACTTTGCTGCAATTAGTATCCCTTTTCAATAATTATATATTATTAATTAGTAGACACAAAATGCTGCAATAGTATCCCTTTTCCATAAATTATAAAAAATTAATGTTTGTTACACACAAAACTTTGCTGCAATTAGTATCCCTTTTCAATAATTATATATTATTATTAATTATAGGACACAAAACTTTGCTGCAATTAGTATCCCTTTTCAATAATTATATATTATTAATTATAGGACACAAAACTTTGCTGCAATCAGTATCCCTTTTCAATAATTATATATTATTAATTATAGGACACAAAACTTTGCTGCAATTAGTATCCCTTTTCAATAATTATATATTATTAATTATAGGACACAAAACTTTGCTGCAATTAGTATCCCTTTTCAATAATTATATATTATTAATTATAGGACACAAAACTTTGCTGCAATTAGTATCCCTTTTCAATAATTATTATTATTATTATTATTATTATTATTATTATTATTATTATTATTATTATTATTATTATTATTATTATTATTATTATTATTATTATTATTATTATTATTATTATATTATTATTATTATTATTATATTATTATTATTATTATTATTATTATTATTAAAAAATAATTTACAGTCGATTTAGTTATAATACAAGTTTCTAGAAAATCATCAGATGAGAAAGGTAAAGGGAGAGTTTAGAAATATAAAAATGACAATAAAAAAGATAAAATTTTTGTGATATTTATTTTTAAAAATAATTTATTAAATGAATTTTAAGTCTATAACATTTTCAACATTTTTTTTTTAAATAATATATTACTTTCATTTTCCTTGTATCGTAAGAAAAATATTTTTTCTCTCCCCCCAAAAAAAAAAAAAAGTAATAAACAAAAACGTTTGAAAAAATCTCTTGTGAAATTTCTCTTGAAAAATTACTCCTGAAAATTTCTCTTGAAATAAAAGATCCCTTTAAATATTTAATTTGAATGAGTAGAAATGGAATCCTAATTTGGAATTGATGACCCAAAGCTGAGCAAAATTGAGGCTTTGTGTTAGCTTGTAATTTAAGATTTATAGCACACAAAATGGCTTAACATTTGAAATAAGATGAAGGGAGTATATTGAAAGTGGAGAGAGGAAAAGGAGAGGGGGATAGGCTTCTAAAGGAGATGTGTATTAAGGAGTGAGAAATTCGCTGGGAGAGTAAAAGCAAGGAGAGAGAAAGTTAACGAGAAAGGTAATAACGAAAATATATTTCAAACAAGAATCAAAATAAATGTTTTTAGTTTCAAATGGTTCAAGAAAGTGTTTGTTTTTTTTTGTTTTGTTTTTTGTATTTTTTGTATTTTTTGCTTTTTTTTTTGTTATTTTTTTTATTTATTTTTTATTTTATTTTGTATATAGTTAGAGTAACATCTTTAAATGAAAAGAATACGAAATATTTAAGTGTATAAAAATATATTGAAAATATAAATGTATATTCAAAAGCAATGTTGTTACATGTGTCTCAAAAGGTTCAAAATGTCCTTTAAGGAAGAGCCTGAATAAAATTATTATTATTATTACTATTATTATTATTATTATTATTATTATTATTATTATTATTATTATTATTATTATTATTATTATTATTATTATTATTATTATTATTATTATTATTATTATTATTATTATTATTATTATTATTATTATTATTATTATTATTATTATTATTATTATTATTATTTGATTTAGTAGTAGTAGTAGTAGTAGCAGTAGTTGTAGTAGTAGTAGTAGCTCTAAAATAAATAAAATTGAGGCTCTGAATTTCAAAAAGTGCCAAAGTCAAGGAAGATTAATATCACTTGAAATAAATGTAAAAGAAGGTTTTTTACCTTTCAAGGGAGCCGAAACAAAGATCTTTCTCTTTAAAAGTTAAATCGAATTTGAGGAAAAATTTGAAGAATATAAAGTGAAATTTTTATTATTATTATTTTTAATTTGTTAGTTTTCTCCTTTTCAATAAAGGTGACTCCCAAAAAAAAAATTCTTAGTTAAAAATTTCTTTCGTTCGGTATTCCTTTATTTAAAAAAAAAAAAAAAAAAAAAAAAAAAAAAAAAAAAAAAAAAAAAAAAAAAAAAATGGAAGTGTTTTAAGGAACATTTAAAACCACTTTAAATTTTGGAGGAGAATTACATCATGATAAGAGGGAAAATAATTAATAATTTACGTTCATTAATATCACCTTATTTTTTTTCTTTTCTGTTTTTTTCTCTCGTCTTCCTGGTTTTTATTTTTCTATTTGTTCTCTTGCTCTTTTTTTCTTTTATTTTCTTATTTATTCTTTGTTTATTCTTTCTCCCTTTGTTCTTTCTTTCTTTCTTTTCCTTTCTCTTGTACTTCTTCCTTTATTTCCCATTTTCCTTTCATCATTTTACTTTCTTTTTTCCTCATTTTTTATTTTTTTACCTTTTCTTCTTTTTTTATGTTCTCTTTATTTAATTTTCTTCATATCTTTTCTCATTCTTTCTCATTTTCTTTCTTTTCTTTTACCTTTCTTTTTTTTCCACTTTTTCCTTGTAATTAAGAATATATTTATATCATACTCTTGAATAAATAATGCAAAATTTTTCATAAAAAAAAAATTTGTTTTCGTATAAAAATAGTTAAAAAGAACTAATTTAAAAATTATTGCCTAAAAATAATTTGAAAAATACACTTACAAAAATTTATTTTCGAATAAAAGATCTCTTAAAGATTTAATTTGAATAAGTAGAAACGGAATCCTAATTTGGAACTCAGGAGCAAAGCAGAGAAAAATTGAAGCTTTGTGTTAGGTTGTAAAGCAAGATTAATATCATATAAAATTACTTTACACTTGAAGTAAGAGCAAAGGAGTGTATTGAAAGCAAGGTTGAACCAAAAAAAATCTAGCCCAGTGTTTTTTTTTTTTTTTTTTTTTTTTTATTCGGCTTTTTTGGACTTTTTTTTAAAATTTCTATTTTTGAGGAAAAAAAGATCAATTAATTTTTTTTGATAATATAATTTCAGTATTATTAGACAAATAAACTAATAAATATGCATAAAATTTACAATTAAACATATCTTTTGGTAACAGACATTGTCCAATTCCCACTGCTGAATGAATGTCATTGCCTCATTAGTGAAACTTGTAAAGGTAAATGGTATTGCTATTGTTGCAGGTTATTGATAGTAATGACATAACAGGAATATCTTAAGAAAAGTAATTAAGTAATATATTTAAATTTATATTATTTAAACTTCGACCATTTTCGATATAATAATCTGAGGCTCTGCGAAGCTAGTAAGTTAGCTCCCTATAGTTCGGTAGCTGTTACTTATAAACTGGCAGAGTTGCATTGGACACCTTCCCGAGGAGCTGCCCGCCTACCGGCTGTTTTTTTTTATGGTAGAAACCTGGGTAAAATGGGGAGATTTGAAAACCAAAAATAAATATATGGTAGATAAAATTAAGCAAAGTGTGAACAGACTGTAGATAAAATTAAGCAAACTTTAAAATTAAGAGATCAAATATTAAAATTCAATTTTTTAGATGTGTAAAAATGTTTCCTGAACTAAATTAATATCACTTGAAATAAATTATGGAAATAAGTGTAAAAAGAAGTTTTGATTTTCAAGAAGTTGGATTAAAGATATCCCTTTTTTCTCTAATAAAAGTAAAATCAAATTAGGACTAAACTTGTGAAGAATATAAAATGGAATTAATTTTTTCTTTCTTAAAAAAAGGAAAAAAAAAGTTGTTAAGACTCAAAAAAAAAAAAAAAGTTTTTTAATTAAAAATTTCTTCCTTTCAGTATCCCTTTAATTCCATTTTTTTCCTTTTTTTAACTTGAAAATGTTAAGGAACATTCAAAATCATTTAAAATTTTAAAGATGAATTACATCATGAGGATAAAAAGAATAATTTGGTTTTGTTAATATTCTCTCTATCTATCTATCTATCTATCTATCTATCTATCTATCTATCTATCTATCTATCTATCTATCTATCTATCTATCTATCTATCTATCTATCTATCTATCTATCTCATCTATCTATCTATCTATCTACTATCTATCTATCTATCTATCTATCTATCTATCTATCGATTTTTACCTATCTGATCTATCTATCTATATATCTATCTATCTATCTATCTAACTTCTATCTATCTATCTACTATCTATCGATATATCTATCTATCTATCTGTTAATATCTATCTATCTATCTATCTATCTATCTATCTATCTATCTATCTATCTATCTATCTATCTATCTATCTATCTATCTATCTATCTAACACACATACCCACATTCACAAACACACTCTAATTATATATATTTCTTTGCTCTTTTTCAAATTTTTTTTCACATATACACTCTTCAAAACTTTCTCTTTCTTTCTTTCTTCCTTTCTTTTTCTTACTTTCTTCCTCTATTTTTTCTTCTCTGAGATTTCTTTTTTTTTGCACTTTTTCTTTGTTTTTCTTTTTCTTTATTTCTACTAATTTCTTTTTTCTTTGTTATGTTTTTATTTTTTCCTTTATTTTACATTTCTTTTTCTGTTTTATTTCTATATTTTTATATTTTAGGTTTTCTTTATTTTCTTTTTTAACTTTTTTATTTTTTTTAATTCCATTCATTTCTCTTTTTCCTTACTTTATTTTTTTTTGTTTTTATAATTTTTATTTCTTTATTACAGTATTTTTTTTTAATTTTTCTTATTATATATTTTTTTATTCTTTGCTTTTCTCCTTTATCTTTTTTTTCATTTGATTTTTTTTATTAATTTAAATATTTTCCCTGTTTTTCTTTTTTAACTTATTTCATCGTTTTCTTCTCTTATAGATTTTTTTCTTTTTTCTTTTTCCTTTTCATTTGATTCTTTCTTTATTTTTATTCTTTGTTTCTTTTTCACACTTTCTTCGTCTTTCATTTTCTTTTGTCTTTTTTAATAGGTTTTCTTTTTCTTTTCTACTTTTACATTTTCTTTTCTCTTTATTTCATTTCCTTTCCTTTTTATATTCTTTTTCTTTGTTATTTCTTTTTTTCTTCATTTATTTACCTCTATTTTTCTTTTTTCCGTTTCTATTTCGATTTCTTTATTTTTTTCAGTAACGTAACCTCAAATATATAAATAAATATATATATATATATATATATATATATATATATATATATATATATATATATATATATATATAATATATATATATATATATATATATATTTACAATATAAAATATATATTATAATTTATATAAGATATATCTAGATAGAATATATATCGATATGTAGATGTATAAATATATTATAATATAGATTATTTTATAAATATATATATATATATAATATATATAATATGTATATATATATACATATATATATATATATATAATATATATATATATATATTTCTCCTTTATTTCTCCAAGTTTCCTTACATCAACATATTTATACTATATTTAAATTGGGGTGCCAGTTTGATTATCAGTTCTCTGGCAAGAGTTTTTGAGTTTTTGACCTTTGTTCATCAAGGAGATAAATATAAATGTAAGGAAAAGTTGATGACATAGCAATTTCTCCTTATATTATAACTCTCTTAGAAGTAAAAATACCAACACTTCAAACAAATCAAAACACAATATTCATTCCAGCACTAAAACTCTCAGGTGTGTAGAATAAGGTTTATAATACACATATCATGGCTCTACATTTGAAGTAAGTGAAATGTGTATTAAAAATGGAGGGGGAGGGAAAGGGAAGGGGAGGGGGAGGTGGAGGGCGAAGAGGAAGGGGAGGTGGAGGTGAGAGGTAGGAGGGGGATTTTATTAGAGGTATCTATCAAAGAGAGATAAATTCTCTTGAAGAATAATTCTAAAAGCATGAAAATTGACTTAGGGAGAGGTAATGAAAATTAAATTTTATTTCTTATTGAGTATAATTTAAATTAAAAAAAAATACTTGAAAAAAATGCTGAGAAATGTCTTTAACTTAATATATATATATATATATATATAATATATACTACTCTTATATGCCTATAAATATATATAAATATAAAATAATCTAATATATATAATGATACTATATTTAAATATATATATATTTAAATATTAAGTAGTAAGTATATATATAGATATACATTGTTTTTAATAAATTCAAATATATAAGTAAAAAAGTATATATATAAGAGTAATAATGATAGTATAATATAAAAATAAGGAAAAATATAAATATATATATACTATAATTATAATAAATATTATAATATATGAGGTAATTATATAAGAATAAATCTAGAAGATAATAATAATATGACTAAAAATAGTAGCCATCAATAGTGAAGTATAAATACTGCACCCAAGAAAAATGTAATACTATGTAAAATAAGTATATATACTAAACGAAAACGAAAAGGAAAAAGAAAAGCAATAAATAAATATAATTCCACTTAAAGAACCCTATTTAAATTTATAAAATATAATTAAGTAAAAATATAATAGGATCTAAAATAGAATGAGATAAATATAGATGTAAATTACTATAAAAGATATATATATAAAAAATATAATATATACTATGTAATAATGTATATAGTGTTTGATATTACAGGCTTCAAGCCTATAGGTAAGTATAGAAAATAATTACTCAAAAGCCTGAAAATTCCTGGAAATATTGGGATAATTGTAATTAGGTATATATACTCAGTAAATACAAAAGAATCAAACCTACATTTATTTAAGTTGAAATGAAAATATATAGGATATATATAATATAGATTTGATACAAAATCAAAGCTTAAGTTTCTTATACATATATATATTTAATATAATATATAGTTAGTAATATATACTATATATATATATATATATATGTGAGTACTAATATAATAAATAGCAATAATAATATCATAACAATCTTTTTTATAGTTTATAGGTAGTTAAATTAAATAATAGCTCATTCGGAATAGGAGGTATAAAATAAATATATACAATACATATATATACTTGACAATCTAATATATAAGGTAAATAAATATATAGTAAAAATAAGTGCTACTATATAAATATATATCCCTAATATATATATATAATATATTATCATATAATATAGTAGTATATAGTGATAATATATATTTATTTAGCTATTCAAAAAAAAGAAATACTTATACTACTAGATAAATCTAAAATTCTGCATAATCCATTTTGTGATACATAACTATAGATTAAACAAATGAAAAGGTATATAAATACAAAAAGGAAAAAATTAATAATTAAATATATGAGAAAAATATAATATATTAATAGATATAGAAAATACTATGTATATTTGTTTTTTACATCATTATTATTAGAAAATTAAATATATTATTATATATACTAAATATATATAAAGAGTAATAAATAGATAATATAACTAGTAATATATATATGATATATATGAATAATTATAAATATAAGTGTATACTCAGCCTCTGTATAAAATAAATGAAAGTTAATATATAATCAAAAAAACCACGCTTTTTAATGAGATGAAATAATATAAGGATATAATTATATATGTTATAAATATATATATATATAAATAGGACTTAGTAATAATAAACATAAGCCTAACGGAGAATATAAGTAAAAGCATAAATATAAATCAAATCTCATACACAGAATATTCTATAGGAGCGATATATTTGGAACGAAGTGAATGAATATGAGCACGTAAGTTTGTACTTCTTCTTTACAAAGGTACAAGAAAATATGAGAACCAAAATCAAAAACCCTGTATTATAAGATTGAAAGAGAGAAGCAAGAGCACTGTCCGGAAGAATAAAAAAACTATATATATATTTGAAATAATCACAGAAAAAAAAAATTACCTAACAAATAAAACCTTTCTTATTTAAAAATGTTAATATATAAAAAAGTGATAAGAAGTAATACATAATAAACATTGAAGGTCTATATAAATTAGTAACCTATATACTGTATATATATAGGCTATATATATTAAATATAGATATGATAATTTATAGTACATTATATATAAAATATAGACTATACAATAAAAAAATTACAATAATCACTTATTAATTTAAAGTAAATATATAAATAAAATATCAATAACAAAAATAAAAAAAATAAAAATTGGGATATAGGCTTACTAAGCCTACGGTATATACAGATATACTTATACCCCCTAATTACCTACGATATATATAAGAGCAAAAATATTTCTAAACACCTTTATTTTAAAGAATTAAAGGAAAAGGATAAAATACGAATTAGGGCTCAGCCCACTAGTAGATATAGAGGTATGGTGAGGATAGATGAGAAAAAAAATGAACTGCCTGTTTTAAAGTAAAAAAATTAGTGGAATAATAAAATGTTATATAAAATACACTGAAGCTAACCTATATAAAAAAAAAGGCAAATAATACAAACTTCCTAATTAATAATATATTTTATAAAGATGTATATTAGAGATGAAAAAGGAAAATAAGAGGCTCCAGCTACGAGAGCAAAATCATACATCTTTTTTAAAGATTAAATAGATAGATAGTTTGAGTAAAAAAAATGAAGAGATATGTTAGAGAACTCAAGCCCGAGGAGATAAATAAACTATAGGAAAAATAAATATGAAATGTTATATATATAATAATATATATAATAATCAAATATAATATAACAATAATATAAAATAACTAATAAAATAGGAAAAATTAATAAATAACACCGACCCTGATTTCAGTAATCAATCATATAATGGAAAAATTAAGTAAAGCACTCAACACACGAATTAAAAGATAGAATCAAAAAATCACAAACAACCTTTTATTATGTAATTAAAAAAAAAAAGAAAAAATAGATAATAAATAATATAAATATGAGGGTATAAAATATTACAATGAAATCGAAAGGTCAGTTATTTACACGTATATACGATAATAGAAAAAGGAAATAGAAAAAAAATCTCACAAAAACTATCTTGGATTAAAGAATTAAGGAAAATAAATGTAGAGTATATAGGTATAATATATATAAGGCTGTAGACTACGGCAATTTCAAAAAATTCAAATCACTATATATCTTATTATTTAAAGATTAAAAATAGTATAAGGATAAAGAAGAAAATGGTACAAGAAAAGCACTAAGACCATAGCGTATATATCAAATAGGTAATATAGATAAATAAGCACACGAGGAAGAGAAAATAAATCAAACCCTTTTTTAGATTAATGAAGGGGGGAAAAATGTATATATATAGTGTACTATCAGCCCTGTAAAGATAAAATGAATAATGCTACAAGCACCATTTATATTTAAGATTAATGAATAAAATAAAAATGTAGTAAAATTAAAACCTATATATCGGAAAGCATAAATAAATAATAAATATAACCCTTTTTTAAGATTAAGGAAATAAGGGGCTCAGCCCGGAATAGGTATATTAATAAACAAAAAACATAACCCATTTAAGAGTAAATGATAGTATATTAGGGGCTCAAAGCCCGGGGATAAATATATATGAAATATATAATAACTATACATAACTGTATATATATAAAGTAAAAAAAGTACAAAACCGGCTTTTTAAAGAATTAGATTAGGAAAATGTGACGGCTTTCAGCGAAGTGAATAAAAAATTCTATAACTTTGATTTAAAGCAAAAATTTAAAGGAAAAAAATAGCCCTTTGTTTCGTTTGAATCTTCAATTATGGTTGTTCAAGATAAAAAAGGAAAGAAAAAATGAAAGATAGGCTCAAGCCACGTATAATAAATAGAGAACACGGGTAATTCTGGTAACTAAAAAATCTAAAAACCTCATTTTTTAATAGGATATAATATAAAAATGGGGGCTCAGCCAGCAAGCAAAAATCAAACCTTTGTTTAAGATGATTAATGGAAAATAGTAAATAAGAGTAACTTAACAGGCACGGGTGAAAAAGTGAAATGAGAGAAATCAAAAAAATAAAATAATTAAAATTGAATATATAATTAATAATTATGATAAAATAAATTGATGGAGTGGAAGTATGCTAAAGTATTATATATCCCGAGGAAAAATATTAATATATATAATATAATAATAGGTATAATGTAACAAAATAAGAATAAATAGAAATTTAGGAAAAAATCCTAATAATACCTACTTTTTTTATTAATAATGTATATTATATTGATAAAAGAGAAAGAGAGAAATAATATATTAGTATATATAGGTAATAGTGAGCTAAGCCTAATATACGTATAGTACAAGCAAAAATCATAACCATATGATTAATATAAAGAGTATAAAATTAATAATGGGCGTATCCAAGCTCAGTATAGTATAATAGTAATAAATATATCAAACCGTATTATTATTAAAGAATTAATGAAGATAAAAATTAGGTATGATCATCTAATAGTCTATAAATTATAGAAGACCTTCAATAAATCCATCGAGATGTGGAAGTATACAAACAAAAGAATATTGCAAAACTACATATAGTTAAAAAGTGTAAATAACTCAATATTTTTATATCGGAAAGGGGAAAATTATAATCGATAGGTTTGTAAAATTTAAGAGACTTTGATAAAAGTAAAGAATAAGAGTCTAGAACCAGATAAATGACAGGTAGAGAAAAGTAAGTAATGTAATTTGTTTTAATTTATTTTAAATGCATAAATGGTTAAAATAAAATATTTTTTTATTAATTATAAAGCAATGTCAATAAATAAATCGCAACTAACTTTATAAAGATAAATTTGAATAATAGTTTAAAGGAACTAAAAAAATAATACAAAAAAGCAAAAAAAGAAAAATAGACAAAAAATTATAAAAAACACAATATTTTAAGAGATATAAGAAAAAAAATGGGGCTCAGCCACAGTGTGAATTTTTAGAGGAAGAGATTAGTGAGTACAAAAGACTCTAATATGTTAATTGAGAGCATAGAAATTTAGAAAATGGGGACATCATGCACGTGTAAAGCTGAGAAAATATCTAAATAACTCCTTTCTTTATTAATAGTATTTAATGTGGAGATTTAATTCAAAACTAAATGCTGTTGTTACAAACGAGCCACAGCAAATGAAACGTATGTTTTTAGAGATATTGATTAATAATTAAAGTATTAAAATTAAATAATTTGCATTTGTTTCTTTGGTTGTTATACTATCCGAGTGTGAGTGTCCATCCAAAGCACTCACATAATTTCACACATCATCCCTCTTTTACCACTTATTCACTCGCGCTCCCCTCCTAACACTGGTTCACCCCATATTAATTTGTGCTCAGCCCTGAAAGAAAAATCAAACCCTTGGTTTGATAGATTATAAAGGGATTAAATCAGAATAGAGGGCCTCAGTTCTGAGAATAGTCTCAGAGTAGAAAATTGCAAGGACCACACACATAAGGAGATTAGGAAACAATTCTCTGGTTTTCTATATATAACGTATTACATCGTCGTTCATCTGATCGATAATCAATCTCGTACTCGACGACTAACGGCCTCGGGTTCTCTCTACGCTCACAATCATCATACACCTCTCATATATGATCTAATGCGTCAAATATCTCATCTATGCTCGTCTGCGCTCTCACAGTCCATGCGTCTCTATATCTAATAAGTATATCAATAAACTCCTATCTATATTTGTATCTTATCTATTGGCTCATATATCAAAAAGACGATAATATATACTACTACGATAACTTCTCGCGGCTTCATGCCCAGACGTTTATTTAGATTCCAACATAATACTCACATACCCTTTTAACGTACTCAATTAACATTTGCAATAGTCATACTTTTCTATTTGTCTGGTGTTCTCAGTCCCGTGTTGAAAGCTACCAGACATTTAACCTCATTTATTTTTCATTCGTATTTACTACGTTTTCAATTATGCGGCGCTCATGCCTGATTGCATAAAATATCAATTTAAACACTCCTTGTTGTTAATATCTTAGTGAGGAAGTTAATCTGTTATTTGCTCTAAGTCTCCTCATAAGCCATCAATATTATATACCAAATGATCTTCTTTTAAGCTTTTAATTGGTAACAAATTAAATGGTTTGCGCTTTATATGCCCTATCGCGCTCATAAGCTATAAGTTATCATTATGCGCTATTTCTAGTTTTTATATACATAATCCAACTATCCAGTTATTTATGGAAAAAATTATAATTATCAGTATCCGGTTCTATTAGGTATTACAAAGGAATATATAAATGCATTTGTATTCTTAATCCGGAAGACATAAAATTAATCAAACTCAGTTATATATTATGATTTATATTTGATTTCATGTAATATTACATGTGTTTCTCCCCTCCGAGTCCTTATCAGTGAGAATTAAGTAATAATATATCTCTTTTTCATTAATGCATTATATACTAGGATAAATATTTTTATACTCGGTGGCTGTGCCTGTATCTCAAAAATTACTCTTATTATTATTGCTACTATTATATATATGCAGTTCTTTTATACATTGTGAGTCTCAGTCCGTGCAAATTTACTATAATATATGCCACACCTCTTATTTAATGATGTGATTATACATGGATTTATCATGAAAATTTCTCTGTCATTTATGTTGTCATTATTCTAGCTCTACCTGCAGAATATCCAAACTTTCACTATGTGTAAGAGTATTTACTATGACACATCTTCAAATAATTTGTCTTTCGTATAGTCTCATCATTTCCTGTACTCGGTTAGTGAGCAAAGAATACAAAACCCTTTTTTAATATAAGTATATATCATATGCTATATGTTCTAACTCGGTCGCTCCATAATACAATCATTGTTACATCTCCTTCTTAAATGATTATACAATGTGTCATATAATTCCTGTTGTATCCAGGCTCCTCTCGCGGATATTATAAATTTAACATTCAACCTCATAAATAAAATAAGATATATCACTAGAGTGTGCTCTAGCTCAACCAGATATATGGTCAGACAATCAAAACTATTTAAAAGATTAAGGGAAAAAATATGGAGCTAAACATACTGTTGAAAAATATTTGGACATAAACTTTTTATTAAAAGCATTAAGGAAAATCTGGGCTCAGCCGTAGCAAAAATCAAAAATTCACTTTTTAAAGAGTTAAGAAAAACTAGGGCATCTAAGCCCGCAAGCAAAATCTAGAACCTTAATTTTAAAGAATTAAGGAAAATAGAGCTCAGCACGGAGGAAAAAATCGAAAACCCTTTTATGTATTATAAAGGAATTAAAGATGGCTAGGATCTAGCCCGGAGAGAGGTAAAAAGATCGAAAAAATCCCTTTTCTTAAATAGATTAAGGAGAAAGTAAATGGAGGGACTCATCTCTGAGAAGGAAATCAAACCTTTAGTTAGATTAAGGAAAATTATGGCTGACAGCCCGAAATTGAAATAACAAACCGTTTTAGTTATTGAAAATGCCATTTAGAACATTGCAACAGAAATGGCAAACCGTTTTTAATATGTTGAAGGTTTTGATGAGTAGAAAAAACGGGAGAGGAGAAATCAACTATCCCCTAGTTTTAAGATTAAGGAAAAAATGTGCTCAGCCCAGAGGTCAAAAAAAATACAAACCCTTTCTTGTTCCTCTACTGCAAAGGTTTCGGTTAAGGTTCTTTTGGAGTTCCTTGTAAAAGCTCCGGTTTACATTAAGGAATAGAAATAGAAGAGTTTTCGCAGTTTCGCAGTTTGAAACAGCTTCTTTTGCACCTAGGAAGAAATGAAGGTTATTATTATGATGAAAGAAAGAAGCATTTTTTTAGGATTAAGGGAAAAAATGTCTTCATGGATTGGTAGATTCACTTTAAATTAAATATGAGCTCATTCCCGGAGCAAAAATCAAACCGTTTTTAAGACTAAAGGAAAAATTGGGGCTCAGCCCGGAGGAAAAATACACAACCCTTTTTAAGGATTAAGGAAAAAATGGGCTTGATGTCCCGTAGTATACAAAATTCAATACACCTTTTTAAGATTAGCAGGAAAAATGGCTCAGCCCCGAGCCAAAAAAAATTATCAAACCCTCCTAAATAGATTAAGGAAATTCAAAAAATGGGCTCAGCCCAGAGGGAAAAAAACCTATTTTCAAAGATTAAAGAAGAAAAAAATAGGGTCAGCGCCGGAAGACAAAAATCAAAAATCTATTATTATGAAAGTTAAGGATAAAAATGGCTCAGCACCCGGAGGCATAAAAAATACAATACACGGCTTGTTTTTAAGATTAAGGAAAAATGGGGCTCAGCCTGGAGCAAAAATCTAAACCCTTTTTTAAGATTAAAAAAAAATGACGGCTCAGCCCGGAGCAAAAATCAAACCCTGTTTTAGGATTAAGAAAAATGGGGCTCACCCCGGAGCAATCAAACCCTTTTAAGATAAAGGAAAAATGGTGTCAGCCCGGAAGAAAAATCAAAGCCCTTTTTAAGATTAGGGAAAAAAGGGGGGCTCAGCCCGGAGAGCATAAAATCAACCCTTTTCTAGTGATAAAAGAGAAAAATGGGGGGGCTAAGCCCGGAGCAAAAAAATCAAACCCTTTTAAGATTAAGGAAAAATGGGCTCAACCCGGAGCATAAAAAATCAACACCCTTTTTTAAGATTAAAGAAAAGAGGGGCTCAGCCAAGAGGAAAAATAAAACTTCTTTTTATAAAGATTAAGGAAAACAATTGGGGCCTAAGCCCGGAGCAAAAATCAACACTTTTTAAGATTAAGGAAAAATTTTGCTCAGCCCGTAGCAAAAATCACAAAACCACATTTTAAGATTAAGCAAAATATGAGTGCTCAGTCTCTCATAGTGAAAATTTCAAACCCTTTTAATTTTTTTCAAGCAAAAATGGGACTCAGCCCTGAGCAAAAATCGAATGGCAGTTTCTTTTTAAGATTAAAGAAAAAGTGGGGCTCAGCCCCGGAGCAAAAACTTCTAACCCTTTTATAAAGATTAAAAGACAAAAATACGAGTTCTAAGGACGGTGAGTAAAAATTCTAACTAATTTTTAATTATTAAGGAAAAATGGGGCCTCAGCCCGGAGAAAAAGTCAAACCCTTTTTAAGGTTTATAGGAAATTTTTTTAATGGGGTCTCTAGTCTCGAAGACAAAAATGCAAACCCTTTCTTAAAGATTAAGGGAAAAATGGGGCTCAGCCCGGCTCAAAAATCAAACAAATTAAGATTTAAGAGCAAATATGGAGAGGACATCAGCCCAGACAGGAAAATCTAAACCCCTTTAAAGCATATATTTAGGGAAATTCATGGGGCCTCAGCCCGGTAGCAAAAAATCAAACCCTTTTTAAGATTAAAAAGGAAAAAATGGGGTTCTTATGTTTAAAATATTAAAATTATCAACCCTTTTTTAAGATAAGCGGTTTAACACTACTAGGGGAGGCTCAGTCCTTGGAAGCAAAAATCCAAACCCCTTTTGAAGATTAAGAAAAAATGGGGCTCAGCCGGAGGCAGTAAAATCAAACCCTCTATTAAGATTAAGCGAAAAATTGAAGGGCTCTATGCCGGAGCAAAAAATCAATTATTTCATTTATTTTAAATTTAAGGAAAAATTGGTTTGTCTCAGCCCCAGATAGCAAAAATTTAAAATCTCTCTTTAAGATTAAGAGAAAAAATAGTTGCTCAGCCCTAAGCAAAAAAATCAAACCCTATATATATATTTAATATAAGGAAAAATGGGGCTCAAGCCGGAAGCAAAAATCAAACATTTTTAAAGATTAAGGAAAAAAGGGGCATCAGCCCAGAAAGAGGGAAAATTCAAAACCGTTATTAAGATTAATAGAAACTAATTATATGAGAGCGTCATGCCGCGAGCTGAAAGATATATCAACCTTCTTTAAAGCGGTAAAGCGAAAAATGGGTGAGCCACGAAATATCACAAAAACAAAACACCTATTGAGAGTGCGGCATAAGGCTAATAATAGGTCTACAGCCCCGAGCAACATTCAATACCACTTTTAAGTACTTAAAGAGATAAATATTTGGAGGTGTCTCTCGCCACAAGAGGAAAAAATCAAACTCTTTTTAAGATTAAAGGAAAATATGGGATATTAATCACTGACTTATAATCGGGCTCAAGCCCGGTAGCCAAAAAATAAACACCTTTTAAAGATTAAGGGACAACATTAGGAGCTCAGAAAACCCAGAGGATTTTAATTAAATTAGGTTACCACTAAGAATTTTTTATTAATAACTGAAAAATGGGGCTCAGGCGCCGGTAGTAAAATATCAAACCGTTGTGTTAAAGATTAATGGCGAAATAATGGCGGACCTCAGCCCCAGTGTTATGACAAAAAAATGCCGTATAACCCTTCTTTTAAGGATTAAGGAAAACATGTTGGGCTCAAAGTTCCTCGGAGCATAAAATCATAAACCCTTTTATCCTTAAAGGTATTCAATGGAAAAATGGGTCTCTTCCTGCCGGACACTTAGCATAGATATCAAAAACCCCTTTTTCAATAAGATTAATAGGGAATAATGGGGCTCAGTCCGGAGCAAAAAACTCAATATCCACTTTTGACAGATTAAAGAAAAAATGGTAGCCTCAGCACCTGCAACAAAAAATCTTTAAACCCTTTATAAGTATTTAAGGAAGAAATGGGCCTAACTCTATGTCCGGAGCAAACATCAAACCCTTTTTAAGATTACAATCGTGAACACACAAATTTTTGTTGCTCATGCCGCTCAGAATCTTTAAAAGAAAGAAGCAAAACGTTCTTTTAGCATTAAGATGAAAACGCATTTTAAATTCTGAGCAAA
>JABUQX010097237.1:25000-27764 GCA_015478945.1 Trachelipus rathkii | reverse complement strand
ACCCTTCCAGAAGACCTCAAGAGGATACACAAAGGGAGATTGGTGTTGTATCTTGGCAAAAATAATGGCTTGTTAGAAACTGAAAAACCAAAAAACTGCATCGGTGCGCCTTTTTGGCTAAGTGTGACAAAAGGAGGTTTCCTAACATGCTACTCTCACGTGAATATCTTAGCAGTATTTGCCTTACCACCGCAACGTAGAGAGGGAGAAGAGAGAGGAAACAAACCTTTTCGACATTAAGGGGTCTGAAAAACTTATTACGGATAATAGTGTTGTTGGAGAGAGAGGATCGCATTACAGGTTTTGCTTTACTGTCAATTCATCGAGATCTCAGCACAGAAGTCAGCAATGAAAATATTTTGAATCACCTCAGTCAAAAAAGCAAGGAAACTGAAATTAACCTTATAAAACGATGGTAAGCTCTTATGAGAATTATATATATATTCATTATATATATATATATATATATAGATATATATATATATATAATATATATATAAACAATATAATATATATATATATAAATATTATATATATATATAATATATATATATATAATATATATTATATATATATATATATTATATACTTTATTATTATATATATAATATATATATTATATATATAATATATATATATATATATATATATAATTATAATAATATATATATATATATTATATATATATATATATATATATATATATATATATTATATATTAATATATATATTAATATTACTAATATTATTATTATAATTTTATTTTTTTTATTTTTTTTTATTTTATTATATATATATTATATAATATATATATATATAATATTATATATACATATTATATATATATATATATATATTATATATATATATATATATATATATAATATATATTAATATAATATATATATATATATATATTATATACTATATATATATATATATATATTATTTGTTATATTATATATATATATATATATAATATCTAATTATATAGTATATATATATATAATTACCGTTATATATATTTTATATATATATATATATATATATATATATATATATATATATATATATATAATATATATATTATTATATATATATATATACTATTAATATATTTCTTCTTTCCTTCTCCAGGAAGGATGTCTTCATCCTTGTCAGCCGAGCAAGCAATCTTTTCTCCAGATCATCCCTCTCACTAACTTTCCTTTCTCTCAGCACTCTTATCCTTTGGTAGGACTGAATTTTCAGAGAAGTCCTACCACCGGTCTCTGCCCATCTTTCTTCGGTCTTTCCTTGGTCTTCTGCCCTCTGTTGTCCATTCCATCTCTTTTTCGGCATTCTGTCCTGCTCCATCCTCTCCAGATGTTCCCACCATCTCAATCTCAACATCCATCTTCAGTATCATCTTCTTCACCCCTATATCTTCTCTAATTACTTCATTCCTTATTCTGTCTCTCCTACTCTTTCCAATCATAGTTCTTAATACCCTCATTTCCGCCGCTTGTATTCTACTCTCCTCTCTTCTCGACTGTTGTTCCATGTTTCCGCTCCGTTACAAAGTGTCGGAGTTCAGTATTATACTGATTAAAAATCACTTCTTTTAACTTCTATTCCACGACGTTTCTATCTTTATCATGGGGGGTATACCGCTTCATAACTAATCCATAATTTTCCATTCTTCGCGTAATCTCTCCTTCACTTATCCTCTTCTTGTTAAAACATCTCTGAGATAATTGCAAGATTTACCGCCTACCTCTTCCGTTCTTCTCACCAATCATTCCTCATTCCCTTCCTCATTTCCTAAGGTTACTGTTAATATCTCTGTCTTCTGTACGTTCATCTTCATCCCTGCTTCCTCCAACTCCTCCGCAAACAACTCTACCACCTCTCGAATCGTCTCCTCTCTATCGCTCCAACATGTCAGATCGTCCGCATATGCCATTATGTTCCCTTCAAATTCTCCCAGTCTCTCTTTCACTTTCCTTATCACCACGTCTAAATATAATATAAACAGCAGTGGCGATAACACACACCCCTATTTCACTACTGTTTCACCTCAAACCATCTATCGTTCTCGCACTCAGTTCTAACATTAAAACTGCATTTCTCATACATACTTTTATTGCCTTCTTTAATCTACCCTTCACACCATAATTCCTCTCCATAGCTCTCCAGAACTTTTTCCTTGGCACCGAATCAAATGCCTTTTGCAGATCGATGAAAGCTACAAAGAATCTCTTGCCATATTCCAGCATCTTCTCCGAAACCATTCTTAGTGTGAATAAGAGGCCGTCGTTCCTCTTCCTCTTCTATAGCCGTACTGCTCTTCTCCGAGATTCGACCTACCTTCTTCCAATATGGCTTCGTACTATTTTCGTTAGATGGTCATCAGTGAAATGCCGTCTATAATTCAGTACCATTTTCCTGCATCTCCTTTACCTTTATATACGCGGTTATATATGCTTTGGCCCCACCTTTCCGGCAACCTTTCCCGCCTCTCCAACACTTGTTCAAGCAAAACTGATGATTCCTCACCTTCTTCAGCTCCTCTCCTCCCTCCACCACCAACTCCACAGCCACCTCCATCCTCTCCTGGGCTTTACCCTTCTTCATCTTTTTATAGCCTCCTCATATTCCTCCACTGTTATCTCTCCGCCTTCCTCCTCCTCTTCCTCTTCCCTCGTCTGATCTGCAGCTTCTTCCTCTTGTTCTCTGTATTCTACATTTAGCAGATCTCCATAGTATTCGGTCCATCTATCAT
>JABUQX010097237.1:0-22500 GCA_015478945.1 Trachelipus rathkii | reverse complement strand
AAAGATAGAAGCTATTTCATTGTAGGCATATCCGGCTCACCAGATAAACTGGTTGTAAACTGCCATCAATCGATTCAAGCTTTGGCCACTATGTTCTACGAATTGTAGCGTTTACTGTTAATATAGAATATATAGAGAGCGCCCTCTCAGCAGAATGTCTTGTTTTTCTGGGGCTGTAGGAGAACACGGTTCCTACAAAACATGTTACAAGGATGCTATTACTGAATTAGCAGAAAACCTGGCATTTCAACGCAGGTGGAGAAATGTTACCTAAAAGAACCAGTTAAACAATTCAAAAGCGCTGGCAAAGAACAGAAATCAAGAGAGTTCGCTCCAGAAGGTAGATTGATAACCTTTGATATCGCCCATCAAGATGCCTTGGCCATGATGAAATCAGAAGAAGACAAGGAGTTTCTTTTTAAACAAAGGGAAAAGGGTCGGCCAGGTTCTATGCTTGGAGTTGATCTGAAGTTAGCTCGAGCTGAAGAAAGAAAACTACAAAAGTAACTTGCGAAAATAAACGAGCAAATTTAAGCGGAATGTTTATTCGACATAGGTAAGATTCTGTTATTTTTGCTTGAATATTGATCTTTTGCTAGGTACGTTTACGTCCCCTGCGTTCATTGTTTGTTTTTACAAAAGCACAACAACAAGATAAGCAAACGTAACTTAACGTATCTTCATAACATTAATTTGGTCCTTTTCTTCTTTTTTGTTCATAGAGACTTGAGATGCAAGATAGGACAGTGATGTAAGAGGAAAACACATGCGATGAAGATATTGAGGATGTGCTGCCAATGGACGTTATGTTACTTCTCAAGAAACGAGGAACTTTCCTGGACCATCTCATAGCAAAAGATGAAGCGTGGCGTTAGGGAAATTTTAACCATGAAACTATCTCTGTTGTTGGATCGGTGTAAGGTATCTGACAGAAAATGCCACACGAATACTCATAGCTACCATAGAAGAACTTGGGGAGAATCCTGAGGAGTTCAAAGTGTCAAAAACCACCATCTATGAAAGGCGAAAAGTATACAGAGAAAAATACACTGAGAAGATCTTGGAACGAATTTATATACCAGAGAAGGAAGCTGTTGTAGTTCATTGGGACGGAAAACTTCTACCAAACGTTCTAAAGACAGAGCAGAAAGAACGAATAGCTGTTGTAATTTCTTATGGTGAAAATGAACAACTGCTAGGAGTTCCTGTGGCAGACGCAAGCAGTGGTGAAGAACAAGCCGTGGCTGTTTATGAGTTGTCTCGAGGAATTGGGATGTTCTGCTCATACTATACAAGGCATGTGTTTGTCACACTGCATCAAAACACAGGAGGGGCTCAAAGGCAGTGGATTCATTTGGAAAAAAACATCTTGGGTAGAGAGCTGCTTTACCTAGCTTGCCGCCACCATATTCTTGAAGTCATGTTGAGAGGTGTTTTCAAATGTAAGTTCGGATCAACAACTGGGCCTCAACCGGATATATTCAAGAGATTCCAAAATGCATGGGCGAAGCTCAACAAGAAACAATGTGACTAGGATATCATCAACGAAATTGTGAAAAGACATCTACCTTCTGAAGTAATTGCCAACATAACTGCTGATTGTAACACTAAACTCACGGAATCACAACCCAGAGACGATTACAAGGAGCTCCTACAATTGGTATTTGGTGTTTGTAGGAGCAGATGAATTGAACGGAGAGTGGATTTAAATTCTCCATTATATGCCAGAGGGCATGGCCATAGGCCATCTATTGTCTGAAGATGTTTCTATTCCGCGGACAATTCAAACTGAGTCATGAAGAACAACGTGCCTTAGAAGCTGTCTGTATTTTTCTCGTTAGAGTGTATTGCAAAGCTTGGCTCAATGCCCACAAAGCACACTTGGCTCCCAAGCAAGACTTTAACCTTTCGCAAAGACACCAGTTGGAAGAACTGGTTAATGCAGGGTTATCTTGTTTAATTACCAAGGGGACCATGAATTTCTTTGAGCATTTCCAGATTAACCCAGATTTTCTCAGAGAATCCCTCAGTAGCTGGCCTGAAAATATACATTTTAAGGAAGGATTGGGGATTGTGAAGTCACTAAAGGTCGTTAATGATGTGGCAGAATTAGGAGTGAAATATTTTATCCTTCTTAAAGAATACAAACGATGCAATGTCACTCTCTTTTCTTTTTAAATACAATGAAATGGGTAAAAACAAAAACATTCTGTCATTTTATTCCATCATAATTAATTTCATACTTTGAAAAATATTAAATAATTCTCATATCATAAGTTCGTTAATAGAGGTTCCTAGTCAAATTTTTGATGACAAAGGCTGTTATAGCTCGGTTCGACTATAAGTAGCAACAAATCTGTATATAATATAAATTACTTAGAACAATATTGCCTATGATTTGAGACATAAATCATGAGAAAATAATGAGAAGTTTCAGAGATACTGCCCAAAGACGTCGCTAGCCAGCCAAAAATTCGAGTTTTTTGAAACTTTGAACGCCCAGCGGCATGGGTTAACATGCTCCAATCGTGCTCAAACTTTGGCTATCGAAAAATCTGCAAAGACTGATCATTTTGATCATTTTGTGGGGTTCCCGTTGACAAAATTCGGGAAAATAATTTTCTCCTCCCTATCACTGCGTTTCACCTAATATATATATAATTATATACTATATATATAGTTTTATATATATATTACTACCTACTAAGGTATATAATATATGGGTTATTAATATATATAGTATAATATATATATTATTAATATATATATATATATATAATGAGAATATATAAAAATAGAAACAGAAGCTACAAGGGCCTATCTAGACCGTCCCAGCAAAAAAGAAAAAAGAAAAAAAAAGAAAAAAAGTTACCATTCATTATGAATGCTCTTCCATATTTAAATTTGCCTCATACAAATAACAATTATACAAGCAACATACAGTTTATTATGATCAACTATAAACAACTACGTCAACTAAACTAACGTGCAAAACTAAATAAGCAATACCATAAAGGAATGTCAAAATATTCACTAGAGTGAAGCATAATATAGCTACATTGTTCATCCATATATTGATCTCAGGCAAATAAACCGCAACCCGATACATACTCTAGTTTTGATTTTACATAAGCATTGTTCATTTCTGCATAATCCTAAAACTTCAATAAAAATCCTTTAAATGTTTTTAAAATGCCTAACCCAATCGAACTGAAAACGCAGCACAATTGCGAATTATTATTTAATTCTCGCTAAAAGTTCAGTTTGCTTGTACATATCTTCTGCGAAAGCAAAAAAAAATTTCAAACACTTTGATTTTGATCAGGTTCAAAAAACGCCTTCACATTTGCTCTGACTTCAATCCTACACTCTCAATTTTACCTGTGCAATTTTTCCGTACGGTAAAATGGAGCATGTAGGAGGTCTTTAATGTTGAAAATTTATGTATTATAACGACAGATGCTTGAGGAAGACGACCTCTCACAAATTCCTCCACCACTGCACCTCCCTCGTCTCACAGAAGGTGCCTTGCCTGAAATGAATTTTTTGAGTAATGGAAATCGAAGACTCGGTCGTTATATATAATATATTTATATATATATATATATTATATGATATATAATATATGATATATATATATATAATATATATATAATATATATATATATATATATAAAATTGGTTTTGTTTTTGAATCAATGTACAGGACCCACCACGGCTCACAAAGAAGCGGCCACACTGAGTTGAAAAATCAACATCATGGGTGGGTCCTGGGCTCCTGGCATGTACATATTTTGAACGTCAGGGAATATTTCAATGGCGAAATGAATATTCAGTCAAAAAATAAATAAGAATAAATAAAAAATTATGATCCTGTACATCATGGAATATCCTAATTATTACCTAACAAAATCAGTAGGTTGTAAAGAATATTCGCTTCTTGGAGATCCAAGAAAAATAGAGTTACTACTAAAGTGTGAAGATTCAGTTATGATATGGGACAACTTTTAGAAGGTTCTATGGACCACAAAATAGGAAAATGGACGACCGGCGAATAGGGTCCAGTGGGGACAATCAATGAAGATATGTCGAGCAAATTGCTGGGTATGGTGACGGCAAAATTTGCAGACGGGAGGAGGGTCCGTGACATATAGTGACTGTGAGTGATACTGGTGTGGCCAATAATATATAATATATACTATATATATATATATATATATATATATATATATAATATTATATATATATATATATATATATATATATATTATATATATATATATATATAAATATATAATTTATATATATATATATATATATATATATATATATATATACTATATATATATATATATATAATATATATAATATATATATATATATATATATATATATATAGTATATATAAATATATATATATATATAATAAGATATATAATATATATATATTATATGATATATATATATATATATATATATATATGTATACATATATATATATATATATATATATATATATATATATGTATATATATATAATATATTAATATATATATATATATATATATATATATATATATAATAATATATAAAATAGAGAGTTAGCTATAATTTAAATAATGTATATATATATATATATATACTATATATATATATATATATATATATATATATATATATATATTGAATATCGGAAGAAACTATTTGAGAAGGATACCGTTGTTTCTTCATTTAAATCTATCAAATAAAAGAAAGAACCCAAATTAATTTCAATACTAATTTCTACCGACACAAAACGTTTCCTTTCCTTTCAAGAGACTCAATTGCCGTAACTCGAACTTGTCTCTTGCAAGTAAAGCCAATGATTTTGAGTTACTTTTAATTATAAAGGGTTAAATTTCTTATCAACGTTACAGATTAATTTATAAAAATTTATGATAAGAGTACTTCAATCAAATCAAGGAACAAATCTTATTTAAAAGGTAATGTTAATAAAAGAAAAAGAAAATCGTGATAATTTACAAAGATTTTACTATTTACAAACTAGACTATATACATAAATATACTAATCATCTAATTATCTTCCGAATGTGAGTGAGAAATCTCCAATCTATTTCTCTGGGAATTCAAACCACCCTCCTCCGATTTCACACCAAGGTTCCTGAGAGAACTCGGGGGCAAACGTTTTCGGAATAAACTACCAATTTCTCTGAAACTCACATTAACATATATATTAGCACAGAATTATAAAGAAACAATTCGTTGAATATACCGTTTATAGAATATTCAACAAATAATAATAATAATAATAATAATAATAATAATAATAATAATAATAATAATAATAATAATAATAATAATAATAATAATAATAATAATAATAATAATAATAATAATAATAAAAATAATAAAAATAATAATAATAATAATAATAATAATAATAATAATAATAATAATAATAATAATAATAATAATAATAATAATAATAATAATAATAATGAGTTAAGACTAAGGACTGGTCTTAACGACGAAAGTAGTATAGGGTGGTAAACTACCGCTAAAAATGTTGCAAAGCAATGTTGCATGCAATTGTGCAAGCAACATTTTGCAACATTTGTTTTTTCAAGGTTGACACGTCAAGGTCAGGGTTTTTATTATCGGTGAGACCGAATTTAAGGTCTGGAAGACCGTTTTCGGAGGTTTAGGCCCCCTATAGGGGAGCGGAGCCCCCAAAGGTTTGTTTTTGGTTCCTAGAAGGTTTTAAATGAACGGTAGATCATTTTTGATGGTTCCAATCGATTTATCGATGGTTGTATTACCCTTATATCGATGTTTAAATCGTTTTTCTACGTGCTCTGGTTGACTTTTTACATTGAAAAATATAATCGAAAGAAAATAATTACTATAATTAACATTCGATTAATCGCTGTAGTAATGGAACGAGTTCGGCTGTTGCACCGATTTCTCAAAAAGTATAAGCGGTATTACTTTCAAACTTGGTATATGGTTATTGTGTGTGATAAACTGATAACATTGCGAAATTTCATGCTCTAGGAGTATATAGGGTACCTCCTCCCGAGAGCGTAAGCTGAAATATACGCTAGACGGAAATTTCGGCCTGCAAACCCTTTCGATAGGACGTGAATAGGAGCTATCGGTCTGAAACTTGGTATATGGTCTATTGGTATGTGAAAACTGATCACACAGCGAGTTTTGGTGACCCTAGGTTACCCCTTTAAGTGGGTGCTGCCCTCCTAGCGCCAAGGTCAAATTTGGCTTGAAAACCATGTTAGGCTTAACGTATTGGGCTAAAATTTGGATGTAAGCTATATGATGACGTAATCTTGTTGGAGACGAGATTACGTCCCTCTGCGTCCCCCTCACGGGGGACGCTGCCCCTCTAAAAATTAAAATAATCGTAGAAGATTGAAACTTTGAGACAGGGTAGAGGAGTCGGAGTCGGAGACGGAGTTGGAGTTGGATTCGGCTTCGAAGTCCAGAGACCCCCCAGAGGGGGGGTCCCCGCATGAAAAAAGAAAAATGAATGAATGCAAAACAGAAGAAGAGAAGAAGAAAGGAGGAAGAGTAAAAGAAGAGATGAGGGAGGAAAGGAAGAAGGACGAAGAAAGAGGAAGGAGGAGGCTGAGAAGGATTAAGAGTTGGGATCGACACCGGTGCTGGAGCCGGTGCGGTGCCTAGTTAATAAATATTTGTGTAATGATACAATATTGGTGTCTTTATATAGGTTATTGGGTCTGTAGATTTCGAAAATAATGGTTTCAGAACCATCAAAAACAAAAGTAAAAAATAAATAAAAAAATAAATCAATAAATAGATAAAATTTCTTATTCTTTTTATGTTTATAACTTACAAATTTACGTTTTTACATACCCTAAAGCAGTAATCACTAAATCAGTAAATCAAACTACTCTCCTCAGCCCTTCTGTGATCTATTTGACTATTGATGAGATTAGTGATTCAAGTCAAATTTCTTACTAAAATTGTCATGTTTTACATAAGGTAAAGCAGTAAATCAGTAAATCCGTAAATCAAACCGCCATTAAACCACCCTTCTACCCATCCTTGATATATTGATCTACTGATCTATTGATCTATTGATTAGTCACATTTCAAGTATAATTTTGGATAAACATAGCATAAAATCAAGTTCTTTATACACTGATCAACGAGTATATGCTAACGTAACAAAGTTTCATATGAATAACGCTACATATGTGTATAACCTGAAGTAAAAATATAAAGTACAACGACAAACCTAACATACGTTACGTACGAAAACTGTTAACATAACAAAGTTCCACACTTAGCTACAGTAAATAAACTAACATTAGCATACAAAAAACGTACAGCCTGACTCACACTTTTTCATGCATATCTTTAATATATCAATGTTAATTTTACATTAACATAATAACATTCATCAAAGATTTATCATATCCTAACCTAAATATTGTAATGAACTAAGAAAATGACACACACACTCACACACACACACAAACACCACACACACACACACACACACACACACACACACACACACACACAGCACACACACCACACACAGAATTAAACTTGGTAACATTTTCAAAGTTCATAACTAACAACAGTAAATAACTAAACATTACATACCAAAACGGTAACTTATTCACACTTGGTCAATCATATCTCTAACATATTAAACTAAGAAAAAGTGACACACACATACAGTAGCCACCACACACACATACACTACGAAATAAAACTGATACATATCAAGTTTCAACTTAACAACAGTAAGTAACTAACATTACATACAGAAAAACGTAAACCTATTGCACACTTTTTCAAGGCATATCTCTAACTTACCAACAAGAATAAATGCCAAACGCACGAACAATACACTCCACACACACACACACACACACACACCACCACACACACACACACACACACACACACACACACACACACACACGAATAACTTGTAACATTAACAAATTTCATACTTAACAACAGTAAAGTAACTAACATTACAGCAAAACGTAACCTATTCACACTTTTTCAAGCATATCTCAAAAATACCAACTAAAAATAAATGCCCAAACACACGAACACACGCACACACACACGCACACACACGCACACACACACATACAGACACATGAATAAACTGCTAACATCAGCAAAGTTCGCGATACTTAACAACAGTAATAACTACCATTTACACACAAAACTAACTATTCACACTTTTTTTAGCATATCTGTAGCGTATCAATTGTTGAATGACAATGAACATAGTAAGTAATATTTAACAAAAGTTTATCGTATCCTAACCTAAATATTGTAATGAACTAAGAATAATGAACACACGCACACACACACACACACACACACACACACACACACACACACACACACACACAACAAAGATAATCCATTTTCTATTTTTAAAATCTCGTTCTCTTTTTATAAACGTCAACTAAAAATTAAATTGTTTGCTATGTTATTTTTGTAAGTTTCATACAATTTAATCTTTTCGTTTATTTTTTTTTAAATTTAAATTTTAATTTAGTTTCAAATTTTATATTTTTTTTATTATTAATTTATTTGCTTTAAAACATTTTGTTTTTAACTAAAATTTTTATGCTTTTCATGTTATAACGTAAAAAATTTGCCTCTTTACACACAGACTAAAGCAGTAAATCAGTAAATCAAACACCCTCCCTCCCCTCCGCCCCACCTACCACCATCCTGAAACCTATTGATCTATTGTAGAGTCACATTCGAGTATCTTTGGATAAACATAACATAAAATCAAGTTCTTTAAACACTGATCAACGAATATACACTAATAAACGCATAAACATAGAATAACCTGAACTAAAAAATAAAGTAACGACAAACCTTACATACCTTAAGCACGAATAAACTGCTAAGATTAACAAAGTTCCAAACTTATAAACAGTAAAAGTAACTAACATAGCATAAAAAACGTAATCCTACTCACACTTTTTCAAGCATATCTTTAACATATCAATGTTAATTTTACAGTTAACATAGTAACATTTATCAAAGATTTTCATATCCTAACCGTAACTATTGTAAGAACTAAGATAAAACACCACACATACACACACACACATACACAGGAATATATGCTAACCTATAACAAAGTTTTCACATGAATAAAGCTAACATAGCATCAACCTGGACTAAAGATATAATGTTACAACGACAACCTAAATACCTTAAGCACGATAAACTTGCTAACATTAACAAGACTTCCACACTTAACAACAGTAAAGTAACTAACAATACATACAGAACGTAACCTATTCACAATTTTTCATGCATATCTTTAACATATCAATATTAATTTTACTAACATAGTAACATATATCAAAGATTTATCAGTATACCTAACCTAACTAATTGTTAATTAACTAGAATAAATGACACAAACACACACACACACACACACCACACACACACACACACACACACACACACACACCACACACACACACAGGAATATATGCGAACGTAACAAATTCACAAATAAAGCTTAACATAGCATTCACGCTCAACTAAGAAATAATGTACAGACGACAAACCTAAAGCATACCTTAAAGCACGAATAACAGCAACATTAACATTTCCATACTGAAGCAGAAGTAACTAACATAGCTACAAAAACGGTAACACTACTCAACTTTTCAATGCATGTCTTAACATTAGTCCCAATTGTTAATTTTACTTAACATGGTAATATTTAACAAAGATTATCGTTATCCTAATCTAACTATTGTAATGAACTAAAGAATAAATCACACACACACAACACACCACACACACAGCACACACATACACAATTTACACAAACACACAGAGGAAATATTGCACAACTAACAATGTTTGCGCATTAATAAAGCTAACATAGCATCACCTGAACAAAAGAATATAATGTACAACGACAAACCTAACATACCTTAAGCACGAATAAACAGCTAACATTAACAAATTTTTATGCTTAACAGCAGTAAAGTAACTAACATAGCATGCAAAAACGTAACCTATTCACACTTTTTCATGATATCTTTAACGATATCAATGTGTAATTTTACAATAAACATAGTAATATTTAACAAAGTTTTATCGTATCCTAACCTAACTATTGTAATGAACTAAGAATAAATGCCACAGACACACACACACACGCACACACACACACGCACACACACACATACACGCACACACACAGACACACAAACACACGAATATATGCTAACGTAACAATGTTTTCACATTAATAAAGCCAACATAGCAACACCTGAAACTAAGAATATAATATACAACGACAAAACTAACATACCTTAAGCACGAATAAACTACTTACATTAGCAAAGTTCCATACTTTAACACAGTAAGTAGCTAACATTACATACAAAATGTAACCTATTCACACTTTTTCAAGCATATCTGTAACATATCAATGCTAATTTTACATTAACATGATAATATTTAGCAAAAAAATTATCATAATCCTGTCTAATTATCATACTGGCTAACGAATAAATGCTAACGTACCAGAGTTTTTCACATTAACATAGTAATATTTAAAAAAAATTAATCATAACCATACCTAACTATCATAATCCTCAATGAATATTTGCAGTAGGGAATGGTATTATAAAACATTAAGCAATAGTAACACCTAACGCTTTCAGGAGATAGCAATGCAAAACTTAAGGGCCGCAGCCTTTGGGCTGTGCCCTTTTTGTAACCGCTTTCACCCCCCGTCGGGGACCCCGAGGATGGGTCTTTGCATGCATCTCTCTGGGGTGATCCCCAAGTAGTGGGGTACAGTGCTTACAGAGCTATCAAATCGCCTCTGTATATGCGCTGTTGCCAAACTACCAGTTTTGAATTGCTATTTTCTGAAAGGGGCGGGGCCTAAAAGAGGGTAAGGCTAAAAATATTTCAGGTTACCTCCTGAAAGCGTTAGGTGTTATTGCTTAATGTTTTATAATACCATTCCCTACTGCAAATATTCATTGAGGATTATGATAGTTAGGTATGGTTATGATGAATTTTTGTTAAATATTAATGTTAATGTGAAAAAACTTGGCGTACGTTACATTATTCGTTAGTCAGTATGACAATTAGAGACAGGGTTATGATAAATTGTTGCTAAATATTTATTCATGTTAATGTAAAATTACATTGATATTACAGATTGCTTGAAAAAGTGTGAATAGGTACGTTTTGTATGCAATGTTAGGTACTTTACTGTTGTCAAGTATGGAACTTTGCGTAATGTAAAGCGTTTATTCGTGCTTAAGGTATGTTAATTTTGTCGTCTGTATTAATTCTTAGTTAGGTTGTTCATGTTGGCCTTGATAATGTTTGGAAAACATTGTTACGTTAGCATATATCGTTGTTTGTGTGCCTGTGTGTGTGTGCGTGTATGTGTGTTGTGCGTGTGATGTGTGGTCTGTGGCATTTATTCTTAGTTCATTACAATAGTTAGGTAAGGATACGATAAATCTCTTTTGTTAAATGATTACTATGTTAGTGTAAAATTAACATTGATATGTTAAAACATGCATGAAAAGTGTGAATAGGGTAACGTTTTTTGTATGCTATGTTAGTTACTTACTGCTGATTTAGTATGGAATTTGTTATGTTTGCTGTGTATTCGTGCTTTAAGGTATGTTAGGTTTGTCATTGTACATTATATTCTTTGTTCAGGTGATGCTATGTTAGCTTTATTAATGCGGAAAACTTTGTTACGTTGGCAAATATTCCTCTGTGTGTTTGTGTATGTGGTGTGTGCTTGTGTGTGTGTGTGATTTATTTTTAGTTCATTAGAATAGTTAGGTTAGGAACGATAAATCTTTGTTTAAATATACATGTTATGTAAAATTAATATTATATTGTAAATACATGCATGAAAAGTGTGAGTAGGTTAGTTGTATGCTATGTTAAGTTTAGCTTTACTTGCTGTCAGATCAAATTTGTTAATGTTAGTTGTTTATCCGTGTTAGGTGCTTTAGGCTTGTCGTTGTACATGTATGATTCTTAGTTTAGTGATGCTATGTTAGCCTTTAGTTAAGTGGGAAACTTTGTTACGTTTAGCATTATATTCCTGTGTAGTGTGTGGTGTCGTAGTGTGTTGTGTTGTCATTTATTCTTAGGTCATTACAATAGTTAGGTTAGGATATGATAAAATCTTTGATAAATGTTACTATGTTTAATGTAAAATCACATTGATATGTTAAAGAATGCATGAAAATTGTTGAATAGGTTTACGGTGTTTGTATGCTTATGTTAGGTACTTTACTGTGTAAGCGTGGAACTTTGTTAATGTTTACAGTTTATTCGTGCTTAGGTATGTTAGGTTTGTCGTGTACATTATATTCTTAGTCAGGTGATGCTATGTTAGCTTTATTCATGTGAAAACTTTGTTACGTTAGCATATATTCCTGTGTATTTGTGTGTGTTTGTGTGTGTGTGTGTGTCATTTATTCTTAGTTCATTACAGTAGTTGGTTAGGATATGATAAATCTTTGATAAATATTACTATGTTAATGTAAAATCAACATTGATATGTTAAAGACATGCATGAAAAAGTAAGTAGGTTACGTTTTTGTATGCTAGTTAGTTACTTTCTGTTGCTAAAAAAAGTTTTTTTTTTGTGTGGGGGGGGGAAGTTGTCAAGTGTAGCAGTTATTCGCTTAAGGTATGTTAGGTTTGTCGTTGTACTTTATATTTTTAGTTCAGGTTATACTATGTTAGCGTTATTAGTGTGAAAACTTTGTTACGTGTATAAAGAACTTGATTTTATGTTATGTTTATCCAAAATGATACTCGAAATGTGACTCTAGTCAATAGATCAATTGATCTCAGGATGGTGGTAGGTTTGGCAGAGGGGAGGGTGGTTTTGATCTACTGATTTACTGCTTTGTGTGTGTAAAGAAGCAAATTTTTACGTAAAACAGTGAAAAGCCAATTAAAAAATTATGAAAAAAACAAAATGTTTTAAAGAAAATAAATTAAAAAAAAATAAAAAAAATAATAAAAATTTGAAAATAAATTAAAAATTAAATTTAAAAAAAGAAATAAACACTAAAAATTAAATGTAAAATGAAACTAATAAAATAAAATAGTAAACAATTTATTTTAGTTGACGTTTATAAAAAGAAAACGAGATTTTAAAAATAGAAAACGGATTATCTTTGTCGTGTGTGTGTGTGTGCGTGTGTGTGTGTGTGCGTGTGTGTGTTGTGTGTGCGTGTTTGTGTCATTTATTCTTAGTTGGTATGTTCAATAGCTAGGTTAGGATACGATAAATCTTTGTTAAATATTACTATGTTAATGTAAAATTAACATTATGTTACAGATATGCTTAAAAAAAATTTGTGATTAGGTTTATGTTGTATGTAATGTTAGTTACTTACTGTTGTTAAATATGGAACTTTGCTAATGTTAGCAGTTTATTCATGTGTGTGTGTATGTGTGTGTGTATGTGTGTGTGTGTGTGTGTGTGTGTTCGTGCTTTTGACATTTATTCAGTGGTATGTAGAGAATATGCTTGAAAAAGTTTTGAGATAGGTTACGTGTTTTGTATGCTATGTTAGTCTACTTCACTGTTGTTAAGTATGAAACTTTGATAATGTTATCAGTTTATTCGTGTGTGTGTGTTTTTGTGTGTGTATGTGTTCGTGCGTTTGGCATTTATTCTTTGTTGGTATGTTAGATAAATGCTTGAAAAAGTGAATAGGTTACGTTTGTATATGTAATTGTTAGTTACTTCCTGTTGTTAAGTATGAAACTTTGATAATGTATCAGTTTATTCGTGTGTATGTGTGTGCGTATGTATGTGTGTGTCATTTATTCTTAGTTAATATGTTAGAGATATGATTGACAAAGCGTGAATAGGTTACGTTTTGTATGTAATGTTAGTTATTTACTGTTGTTAAGTATGAAACTTTGATAATGTTAGCAGTTTATTCGTGGTGTGTGTGTGTGTGTGATGGTGGTGTGTGTGTGTGTGTGTGGGTGTGTGTGTGTTGGTGTGAGGTCTGTTCATTTATTCTTAGTCATTTAGCAATATGTTAGGGATAGGATAAATCTTTGATGAATGTTACTATGTTAATGTAAAATTAACATTGATATGTTAAAGATATGCATGAAAAAGTGTGAGTAGGTTACGTTTTTGTATGCTATGTTAGTTACTTTTCTGTTGCTAAGTGTGGAACTTTGTTAATGTTAGTAGTTTATTCGTGCTTAAGGTATGTTAGGTTTGTCGTTGTACTTTATATTTTTAGTTCAAGTTATACTATGTTAGCGTTATTAGTGTGAAAACTTTGTTACATTAGCATATACTCGTTGATCAGTGTATAAAGAACTTGATTTTATGCTATGTTTATCCAAAATTATACTCGAAATGTGACTCTAATCAATAGATCAATAGTTCAATAGATCAATAGATCAAGGATGGATAGGAGGGTGGTTGGATGGCGGTTTGATTTACTGATTTACTGCTTTAAGTTATGTAAAACATGACAATTTTAGTAAAAAATTTGACTTGAATCAATAGATCAATAGATCAAAAGATCACAGAAGGGCTGAGGAGAGTAGTTTAATTTACTGATTTAGTGATTTACTGCTTTAGGGTATGTAAAAACGTAAATTTGTAAGTTATAAACATAAAAAGAATAAGAAATTTTATTTATTTATTGATTTATTTATTTATTTTTTTTTCTTGATGGTTCTGAAACCATTATTTTCAATCTACAGACCATACCTATTATTAAAGACACCAATATTGTATCATTACACAAATATTTATTAACTAGGCACCGCACCGGCTCCAGCACCGGTGTCGATACCAACTCTGAATCCTTCTCAGCCTCCTCCTTCCTCATTCTTCTTCCTTCCTCCTTTCCTCCTCATTCTTCTTTTCCTCCTTCCTCCTTTCTTCTTCTTCTTCTTCTGTTTTGCATTCCATTCATTTCTTCTTTTTTCATGCGGGGACCCCCCCTCTGGGGGGTCTCTGGACTTCGAAGCCGAATCCAACTCCAACTCCGTCTCCGACTCCGATTCCTCTACCCTGTCTCAAAGTTTCAGTCTTCTACGATTATTTTAATTTTTAGAGGGGCAGCGTCCCCTTTACGGGGGACGCAGAGGTACGTAATCTCGTCTCCGACAAGATTACGTCATCATATAGCTTACATCCAAATTTTAGCCCAGATACGTTAAGCCTAACATGGTTTTCAAGCCGAATTTGATCTTTGGCGCTAGGAGGGCAGCACCCACTTAGGGGTGACCTAGGGTTACCAAAACTCGCGTGTGATCAGTTTGTCACATACATAGAACATATACCAAGTTTCAGACCGATACCTCTATTCCTTCATATCGAAAAGGGTGCAGGCGAAAAGGGCGTAGCGTTATATTTCAGATTCGCTCTCGGGGGGAGGTACCCCCTATATACATCCTAGAGACATGAAATTTCGCGTGTGATCAGTTTATCACACACAATAACCATATACCAAGTTTGAAAGCAATACCTTTTATACTTTTTGAGAAATTGGTGCAACCGCCGAACTCGTTCCATTACTACAGCGATTAAGGGGAGACTTCATAGCAAAATCTCAACTATTCCAAACCGATAAAAGTAAACTAATTGCATATTTTGTTTTTGGATGAACAACTATGATATCTTTAATTTTATGAAAAAAACAAACAAAAAAAATGTTCGTTTTTGAACAGTTTTAGGGTGAAGAGAGGAATTTTTTTTTTAGAATTTCCACAAAAACTGCCATAAAATCTTTAATTTTCAAGATATTTCAATTTTTTTTTGCACTAAAATACTCCAATTTAGTGTGGTAATAAATTTTAGTTAGAAACCTTATTTGAAAATTTGTTTTTTAAAAAAAAATTTTACAATCTCTGAAAAGTACTTTCAAAATTTTTGAACAGATGTATATTCAACCATGGCTTGACACCACCTTACGTTTTCTACCAAAGACAATTAATATAACGTCAGTTTGTTACAGCGTTTACATGTGAGCTTTGATACCAAATTTGAAGAAAATAAATCTGTTCGTTTTTTTGTAATGATTTTATATCTCATGTAAGGAAAAAAAAAAATTGCTTAGAAAAACACAAATAACATTTGGAAAATTTTCATTATTGTTAGACGGCAAAAAAAAAAAAACTTTATTTCTCATGTATATATATATATATATATATATTATATATATATATATATAATATATATATATATTATATATATAGATTATATATATTTATAATAATATATATTATATATATTATATATATATAATATATATATAATATATATATATATATATATTATATATATATATATATATTAGGTTCCAAGCAACCTCTATCAATTTAAAAAATAAGTACAGTTTCAAAGCATTGATGTCGAAGCAGGTGACTTGAAAACTGTTCCAAGATGTCTTCTTTTTTGGGAGAGGCGGATCGGATTAGTAGTAAAGCCTCCTGTACACTGTCAACGGGGCCGACGCTCTTGTCATGGTCCGTGTCCGGCTCGAGTTGAAATTTTTTTCGTTCTTATGTATGTGGCAAATTTCTCGGCAACGCAGGCATATTGTGCGCATGTCGACGTTCCTTTGATTTTGGTCGGCTGCTCCTGTAACCCATGAGCACCCCTGAAAAATGCCGTGTATCCCCAGAGGAGGTTCCAACCACCCTTCTGTGGATTTAAATATGTAGCGAGTTTCAAAGCGGTTTGATATTCGAAGCAGGAGACTTTTTGAAAATCTTGCCGAGATTGTCTTCTTTTTTTGGGGAGGCGCATTGGACTTAGTGGTAGAGGCCTCCTGGTACATTGTCTAAGCGACGCTGTTGTAGATGTTCGAGTCTGTCGCGAGTGAAATGTTTTTTCGTCTTATTTATTTCAAATTTGTCGCAACAAGCATATTGTGGGCATGTCGGCGTTCCTTGGACTTGGTCGGTTTGCTCCTGTACACATGAACACCCCTGAAGAATCCGTGTAGCCCCAGCAGGGGTTCCAACCATCCTTCTGTGGATTGAAATAGTAAGCGAGTTTCAAGAAGCAGTGATACGAAGCAGCGGGGATTTTGAAAACTTTTCGAGAGCCTTCTTTTTTCTGGGAGGTGATCGGACTAGTGGTTAGAAGCCACTCTACATTTGTCTAACGGGGCGACCATTTGGTCGATGGTTCGAGTCTTGTCGCGAGTGAAATTTTTTTCTCGTATTATTGCAAATTTAGTCGCAACAAGCATCTTGTGCGCAGGTCGGCGTTCCTTGACTTTGGTCGGTTGCTCCTGTAACCCAGGAGCACCACAGAAGAATGCCATGTAGCCCCAGCAGAGATTCCAATCACCCTTCTGTGAATTTAAGTAAGTTATCGAGTTTCAAAGCAGTGATATTGAAGCAGAGATTTAAAAACTTTCCGAGGATGCGTTCTTTTTCTACGGGAGCGGAGCGACTATGGAACGAGCCTCCTGTATATTGTCTAAACGGCGACGCTGTTGTCGATGGTTCGAGTCCTGGCACAGGTAATAGCATACCGTCATGTAAGACCTTAGCACACTCAAGACTTATTCCCTTTCATCCACTAAAGGATTAAGTGCACCAAACCATTTCCTTCCATTTACAACTTTCATACTAACATTCTGCATCAATCCGTTCCTTTCAGCCACCATATATCCTAAATATTTGAACTCAGACATTTGTTCCACCATCTAACATAACTTTACACAGAGAACTATCCTCACTCAAAACCATAACCTTACTCTTATCTACGTTTACTTTTCAAACCCCTCCTTTTACACACCTGCCCCAAATCTCTCTCTACTAATCCCCTCAAAAGCTATTTCAGATTCGCCACACTAAACTAAATCATCCTCATATAATAGGTAGGGCACCCTCCACTCTTTTCATTTTCCATTACTCTAACACCATCCCTTGGTTACCTCCCCACCTCTGATTCTTCCATACCCAATCCATATATATATATATATATATATATAATATAATATATATATATATATATATATTATATAATATATATATATAGTATAATATATTAATATATATAATATATATATAATATAATATAATATATATATATATATATATATATATATATAATATACATTCTTTTTCAATGAATCAATTTCAAGCCTTGATATATTTTCTTTACAAACCCAAAAAGGAAAAAAATTATTTTTGAAATGGCTCCGGCTCCAACTCTGACTATAGTTTCTGCACTGTTTGAGATTTGTGCAATACTTTCTGGCAATAAATTTTCACGTAAAAAAATATTTTTTGAAAAAATTTATGCCCAGAATCGGTTCCGTTTCATACTCCGGTTGCGGCTCCAGATCCGGCGCTGGGATCCGACTAAGGTTTCGCACTATTTGAAAATTGTTTAGCAGGTCTTCTGGCAATGAACTTTCACCAAAAAAAATATTTTTAGATTGGAACAAAATTATACCCAGAATCCGGCTCCGTTTTCGACTCCGGATCCGGATCCGACTAATGTTTCTGCACAATTTGACATTGTTCAGCACCTCCTTCCGGCAATGAATTTTCAGTCTAAAAAATATTCTTGGAGAAAATTATAAAACAGGATCGGCTCTAACTCCGGCTCCGGTTCCGACTCCGGATCCTGATCCGACTAAGGTTTTTGAACTATTTGAAAATTAGTCAGCACGTCTTCTGGCAATGCATTTTTCAACTAAAAAAATATTTCTGAAAATTTTATAACCCAAGATCCGGCTCCGGATCCGAATCTCCGGATCCTGATCCGGATCCGGATCCGGATTTATCGAAAGGTTTCTGCACTATTTTGAAAATTGTTCTAAGCACATCTTCTTTCAATAAATTTTTCACCTTAAAAAAAAATATTTTTCTTAAAAAAAATAAATAATTAAATTAAAATAAAATTCATACCAGGACCCGATCCGGTGCGGCTTGGTTCGGCTCGGCTGCCGGCTCCGGATCAAGGCTCCGGATCCGACTAAGGTTTCTGTACTAGATTGAAAATGTTCAAACACGTCTTCTGCAAAATACATTCTCGCCTTTAAAGAAGTATTTTTTGAAAATAATACCCAGATCAGGCTCCGGCTCCGGCTCCGGCTCCGGCTCCGGCTTCGCTCCGACTCCGGATCCGGCTCCAAGTGTACGGCTTCGGCTTCGATCTTACTAAGGTTTCTGCACTATTTTGAAATTGTTCAGCACTTCTTCTATCAATAAATTTTCACAAAACATTTTTTTTTTCGAAAAAAAATCATACTCCGGCTCCGACTTCGACTCCGGCTCCCGGTCTCCGCTCCGGGCTGCCGACTTCCAAGTCCGGGATGCGCGATTAAGGATTCTGGTTACTATTTAAAAATTGTCAGCAGTTCTTCTTGGAATAAATTATTCATCTAGGAAAATTATCTCTGAAAAAATTTTACCAAGGATAAGGCTCCGAATCTGGATCCGGGATTCCGGAAATCGACTAAGGTTCTGCACTATTTGAAAATTTTCAGTACGTTTGTCTTGCAGTAAATTTTTCACCTAAAAAAATATTTTTTGAAAAAAAAATTCATTACCCAGGCTCGCGGCTCTGACTCCAGCTCCGGCTCTTACTCCAGCTCCGACTTCACTTTCGGCTCCGGATCTGACTAAGGTTCTGAACTATTTGAAAATTCTTCAGTACGTCTTCTTTCAATAAAGTTTTCACCTAAAAATATTTTTTAAAAATAAGTGTCATACCCAGGATCCGACTAAGTTTTCTGAAACTATTTGAAAAATTGTGCAGCACGTCTTTCTATCAATAAATTTTCACCTAAAAAAAATATTTTTTCGAAAAAATCATACTGCTGGTGGCTTCCGACTCATTTCATACCCAGGATCCGGCTCGGCTCCGGCTCCCGGGCTGCCGGCTCCGGCTCCGGACTCCAAAATCAGGAATCCGATAAGGATTCTGCACTATTTTGAAAATTGTTGTTCAGCAAGTCTTCTGCCAATAAATTTTTCATCTAAGAAAATATTTCTTGAAAAAAATTGTATACCCAGATCCGTTCTCCGAATCGGATCCGGACCTGGACTAAGTTTTCGTTGCCACGATTTGAAAAATTGTCAGTGCCTTTGCATTAAATTTTTCACCTAAAAAAATATTTTTTGAAAATAAAATTCCATAGCCCATGTTTCCGGCTCGCTCCAGGCTTAGGGTCGACTTCACCTTCGATTTCCGGATCTGAGTAAGGTTTCTGCACGTATTTGAAATGTTTTTAGCACGACTTCTGCATAAATTTTTCAGTCTAAAAAATATTCTCTGAAAAAAAAATTATACTATTGCACCGGTTCTGACTCTGGCTCCGACTTGACTCCGCTCTAACTCTGGATCCGATCGACTAAGGATTCTGCATCTATTTGAAACCTGATCAGCAAGTCTCTTGCCAACAAAATTTTTCATCTGAAAAAATTTTTTCTTAAAAAAAATTTTACCAGAATCCGGCTCCGAATCGGCTGCCCGTCCGGGATCCGGATCAAACTAAGGTTTCTGCACTAATTGAAAATTGTTCAGCACTTCTTCTGGCAATTAAATTTTTCACTAAAAAAAATATTTTCGAAAAAAAATCAAACTACGGCACCGCTCTTCTGACTTCGGCTCCCACTTTGACTCCAGCTCCGACTCCGGATCCGGATCCGACAAGAATCGTGCACTATTTGAAAATTGTCACAGTACGTCTTCTGGCATTAAATTTTTCCCTAGAAAAAAATTTTTGAAAAAAATTTCATACTCCGGCTCCGGCTCGGCTCCGGCTCCGGCTCCGGCTCCGGCTCCGGCTAGGCTCCGGCTCCGACTCCGACTCCGACTCCGACTCCGGATCGGACTAAGGTTTCTGTACTATTTATGAAAAATGTGTTCATAAGTCGTCGTGGCATTAATTGGGTTTACCTAAAAAATATTTTTAGGAAAAAATTGATACCCAGGATCCGGCTCCGGCTTCCGCTCCGGCTCCGGCCTCCGGCTCCGGCTCCGGCTCCAACTTCGGCTTAGCTCCGGATGCCGAAGTAAGGTTTCTGCCACTATTGTGTACATTGTTCAGCAGGATCTTCTAAAAAAAAATATTCTTCGAAAAAAAATCTTACGGCGCCGGCTCCGGCTCCAGCTCCGGCTCCGACTTCGACCCCGGCTCTGACTTCGGACCGGATCCGACTAAGGTGTCTGTACTATTTGAAAATTGTTCAGCACATCTTTCAATGAAGAAATTTTTCATCTAAAAAAAATTATTTATGAAAAAAAATATACCCAGGCTCCGGCTCCGGTCCGGCTCCGGCTCCGGCTCCGGCTCCGGCTCCGGCTCGGCTCGGCTCTGGCTCCGGCTTCCGCTCCAATTTATTGACTGAGTAAAATCCGAAGAATGAGCTAGAGATTGAGAATATGAAAAAAAATTAGATTTTCTATAATTATAAATAAAAAATTTTTGAATTCCTTAAACCTGGTATTGCCAATGGTGACTGGAATTGAAATTGTTAGTTCGACACTCTCTAAAAAATTTCTGTATCTAAAAAACTTATTTAGAATTCTTTACAAAAATTGAAGTTACACCATGATGTCAGGAGGAATTTTCTACTTAATTTAGATAAAAAAAAAAAAATGTGAAAATTTTGATTTTGCTTTCAAAAGGTTCTGGGTCTAGTTATGAAGTCTCCCCTTAATCGAATGTTAATTATAGTAATTATTTTCTTATCATTATATTTTTCAATGGTAAAAAAGTCAGACCAGAGCACGTAGAAAGACGATTTAAACATCGATATAGGGGTAATAAACATCGATTAAATCATTGGAACCATCAAAAATGAATCTACCGTATCATTTAAAACCTTCTAGGAACCAAAAAGGAACCTTTGGAGGCTGCTCCGCTCCAATTAGGGGGGCTAAACCTCCGAAAACGGTCTTCTAGACCTTACATTCGGTCTCACCGATAATAAAAACCCTGACCTTGACGTGTCAACCTTGAAAAAACAAATGTTGCAAATGTTGCTTGCAACATTTTGGCCAACAGTTTACCAATTGCTTTGCAGCATTTTTAGCGGTAGTTTACCACCCTATACTACTGACGAACTCGTGTAATACCCGTTGTTCACCAAAATAATAATAATAATAATAATAATAATAATAATAATAATAATAATAATAATAATAATAATAATAATAATATAATAATTTAATAATAATAATAAATACATCATCAGTTAATAAAATAAAATAATAATTATAAAAATAATAATAATATAAATAATAATAATATATAATATAAAATATTATTAAGATAAGAAATATTAAAATAAGAAACATGTTATTTAATATATTTAATTAAGGAAATCGAAGATAATTAATAATAATAATAATAATAATAATAATAAGAATAATAATAATAATAATAATAATGATAATAATAATAATAATAATAATAATAG
>JABUQX010097236.1:0-25000 GCA_015478945.1 Trachelipus rathkii | reverse complement strand
TTCCATTCAATCTTTGTGCAAATTTGTACCGAAATATTAAAAAAAATTAGATGGAATAGATTCTAAAAATCATTAGTTATGCTACTAATATACCTCTTTTTATAATGCGGGCACAAACTTTTTAATTTTTATAGGTCAACATGACACAAATGATTCTAGTGATGATGATATTGAAAATATTCATGTTTTATCTGATGATGATTCTGAAGTCGAGGGTGCTACTGCAGTTGTCACTACTACTGCCGATGTTGACGTAGAAGCTAAACTTAAAACCTTACTCGGAAAACGGCGTCGTATGACGTAAGATATTAAAAATTATAATTTGAGTATATTGCCTAAACAAAAAGCATCTGGCAGTATATGTATTTATTAATTATTTGCATTTATTACAGAAAAGATTTTTCAAGCCTATATAAGTTGATTGAGTGATAATTGTGTGTTGTATAATATAGGACGAGGAAATTGGGAAAGTATAAAACTTTTGATACCCGACAATATAGTTCAGTGAGTCATGGGAAGGAAGATCCTATAATATTAACGAATTAAGAGATAGTAAGCGACTACCTGTTGACTCTAAGAAGACGTATTAGGAGTGTAGCGCTTTTTTTTTGCTGATAACGGAGAGGGAAATTAGCGATAGTAGTATGATAATATAAAGTAAGTAGTAATATATAGACAAGATACTTAGGGAGTAAGTAGGTATAGACTAGTGAATAGTAGGAAGGAGGAAACGGGGTAAAGCGGCTACATAAAGGAATAGTTAGAGTGAGTACCAAGCTGGCTAGACAGTACAATAACGGAGTAAAGTAAACTCGAGATCATGACCTGAATAAATGAAATGAATATGATATGAAGTGTCCCACCCTCGATGAGGGTGAATCGAAAGTGTGCCAGGGGTACAACGTACTGTGAGGACATGGGAATATATATCGGGGGTCAACCGTTAATGATAATTCGCGAGTTCATGCAGCTGAATATTAGATAGATAGATAGATAATTAGGAATTAACTAAATAATAGGCTCGGTTCTGCTTGTTCCGTGCCGTCCCAAAAGTAGAGGTATACGTAATCTCTATTATTTAATGTATCAAAGTATGAGTATACTAACCTCGAAATAAATACTCCTGCCTACGTATCGGCTCCACTCAATGAGTCACACAATCCTCTCCCTTGTGGATACACGCACAGAGGCTCAGCTCGTTTCAAGTCCTCAAGGACTGTCTTCTCGCAGTTCTCGTTACTTATGAGCAGTATCTCGGAGAGTCGATTTGCACAGAGCACTTCTGAACTAGAGTGAGATACTCCTGCACTCAGAGGCTCCACGTTTAAGACCTATCAAGATCTAATGCGTAACTTTATATGAGTATCTTCCATCGTTACCCCCAATGATATGACATATGGATAGGATTACCTTCAACGTATCTAATTTCAGATCTCAGAGTATAGCAAGCAGGTGAGCTCCGAATCCCTCGACAGGAAAGAACAATCAAGCCCCACGCCTGTTGGCTGTTTTGTATATGCATAATGAATGGATAACAAGTATACACATAGAAAGAACTAACATACATACACAACAGCAATATTTTGACTCATATCTCTCCCTACCGAGTCGCATGTGTGAGAGTGGTCTGCTCTATAATCCGTGCTGGCAGCCACAACCGTATAGTCACGTCGACAGAGAGTGTCTCTAAATATGCACTGAGATATCGATATATCCGATTTTCGAAGTACGTCGACCACCACCCTTCTTTGTCTACTAATAGACCTCCATAGAGATATAACGGTCTTATATCGTCCTGAAAGTACAAATTTCCTTGTGTCACATAACTATACAAGCTCTCGTATAAAGAAAAATGATTATATTATCTAAAAGTAGCTTCATTTTCACCTTCGATACATTTCGTAGCAAAAATACGTTGTATATTCATATATCGAAGATAAAGTATATGCTAAATATGATTCTATTTTAGTGCTCCGTATTCGCGACACACCCTCCGACTTTGAGTTTCAGGAATATACTACCCTCAACCACAAAATCACAAATATAGAATGTGCATCTTGTGTAACACTGTATCTATAACTTTATCCAAAACAAAATAAAATTAATTGAATGCTCTCTCGTTTTTATGACGAGTGCATAGTTAGAAAAATGCATAGAAGATAAATTTTTGACACCTGGTTTATGTACCTTTCTGCCTCCACAGACTAGTCAATTCGCAAAACTAGTTTGGCCACAAAAATTTTACGCAATCATGCTGAAAGAACTGAGTAAGTAATTTGGTTAACATCTAATTTTTCCGGTAAATGCTATACACCCTTCTCTCGATTAATCGAAGAGAATTAAGAATTCCAATAGGTTATCGTAGCGATCGTTCTAAATAAGACATCTATTCGTCAACATCTAAATAAGTTATGTGGCGTTTATAGCTCCAAAACTCAAGTGTAAGATATCCATTTCATATGTTATCATCTATATAGGTAGATGTTAAATATATACTATAAATAATGATGCTAGCCTTGGCTACGTCGCACCCTCGTATGAAAGCGTGTCAGATGATGTATATTTATGTGCCCTCCTTCCGTACCCGAGTTTGCTGGTGCTCTTGAAGTGGGTGAGATGATAAGGCTGTGAAAAAAACCTGATTAAAGTTTTACTTGCCTCAATTTCACCTGCCCAACGTGAGCATTTTTGTGCTCTTGTCGAAGCATTCCTATTAGAAAAGCGCGTGAGTGCGAAGAACAACGGCGATCTACCGGCTCAGTGCCTGGCGACTGTTGCATTTATATGAATAGTAATACCCAGTTATATAATTGCTTGCCTCTTCGCACCCGAAGTCTTGGAGCAATACTAAGAACGATACACATTCTCATACCCTGATGTAATATATACTAAGATAGTTATTCTCTATACATAATTTTGATTTACGCAAGGACGTGTGTGTGGTTAGTAGTTGGACCTCCTAATGCAAAGCGAGCAATATTATTCACTTGATTCTCACTAATGGAGTTATTGTATAATATAGTTACAGCTCCAATAGTATCTACCTTTATATATTCGGTTCTTGTTCAAATTATTAAATGTCCATATTGGTAAATATTGAGTATAAACTCTCCACTAGTTTGTATCCTCATCAACTATAAGATGGATATAGATATAAAGATATTATGCAACATTATCAATAATTTGGCATTCATGGCATGTGAAAATTTCAATGTATATAATTAATATAATAATCTTTAATAATGTTATAATAATTTTATAAATTTATTAATTATATTATATAAAACTAAATTAACTATAATTATAATAAATAAGATTAATATATAATTTTAAAAGTAATGTAAGTGAATGTTTATAAGTGATGAATACGAGGTTGATTTGTAATAAAACATTACGAATTAGGAATAGAATTTAAACATGATTATATTCCTCTGATGTAGAGAGTAGATAAATGTATATCGAATATATAATATCATAATGAATAAGATATTCTATAGTATGTTAAATATTATTTATAAAATTAGATAAAAGCATTAACAGATCAAAAGAAAAAAATAATGATAAATATGAAAACAAAATAAATAAATAAAAAATAATGCGGAAAGTATTCTACATATTATGAAGATATAAATAAATTACGATATAATTAATAAATTGATAGTACAAATACACTTCATATTCCTTCTAAGACAATTACTCTCCGTACAAAATGATTAATAGAATTAATATATTCTAGTTGGTTCAAAATTCCGCGGCCCAGCATAATTAACATCAACACCACACATCAGCGACCACCCACACACGACGACACACTACTACTTCACACCTTCTACATCGAGCACACTCACAACACCACACACACATCCACACCCTCAACAACAGTCACTTATGACATCCGAACCTACACAAGTTACAGACTTGTTATGTGCTAAAATTCGCAATCTGATATGAGTCCTATGTTTATAGAATGCCATAACGATTAGAAATAAAAAATAGGAACATTATGCGTAGAGTAAGCATGATGAATTCCGTATTAAGCTAATATCCTAATCCTAAGTTGAGGGGCTTCAGGAAAATATACTTTACCAAGAAAGCGATAAGATAAGTAGTGTTATATTAATTATTAAGTAATAGTTCAAGTTTTAGACGGTGATTAAAAAATATCAGGTCTTCATGAGATGTATATGATGAACAGATTATAGTTATAATAAGTCCAGTGAACGAGTAAGAATTAGGCTCGACGACCCAGCGGTGAGATGAGAGATTATATAACCACCCGGATAAGTAAGAATACTATGATGGACGAGCCGCTGTCCAGAGAAGTTGGGAGGCACTGCTCACCTTTTCACTTTCCAAAAGCCATTCGACGCAAGCAGATTTCCGATGATAACGTAATACTACAAGTGTATATTTACAAGGTTTAAGGTGAGCTCTCTAGTTTTAGTTCATCAAAAATGCGTAGCGTGCTAAAAGTCGCTCTCAATCGAACATAAAAATGTAATGACAGTTTTAGAGCAATAATATTTAATAAGAATACTGATAGTTTTATGTGGATACAGTAAATTCATGTTATTTGGTAGCATTGTAACAAGTAATATTTTACATAGGGTATAATATAATTAAATCTTTTGGAGTGTTTTGAATTTCATATATAATAGAAAAATAAACATTTTATACAATTGTTGAGTGTATCTATACTTCCATATCTGAAAAAATAGAATATAAATAACCTCATTATTAACATTGCTAAAACAACTTCTATAATATCACGTATTAACTACAAGCGAAGTTAATTAGCACTTGGATTCCAATAAATGCCAGAATATGGAAAAATAGCCTGTCGGAAAAAACCAAAAATAATCTTATGTGTTCAACGAACGTAGCGAACTTTTTTGATCTTATCCTTGCACCACAAATTATAGCTTTGGCATTGCCAAACTTTTGTGTCTGATAAAAAGTATTACATGATACTCGCGTACTTGCCTTAGAATTACAGACCTCAGTTCCATTTCATTCCTAGTTTTCTTTACGTGATTTCATAAGATAGTATCATGTATTGTCACATCTGTATGAGAATCTATAAACTTAAGAAGACAACGTATAAATACAAAAAAAACAAAACAAAATATTATTAGTGAAGTGAATCAAAAATTCGAATAAAGGGGCGTAATAAAAATAGAAGGTAAAAAGAACCAGAAATTCCTTTTCGACTACCATATAAATGATGGGTTTTTACATTTTCACTAATTAAAATAATATCTCAGCTTTAAAGATATCTAGCTAAAAAAATAAATGAAGTGCGGTAATTGGATATGCACCGATAAGACCGAGTATATAAGTTAGTTCAGATGAACTTATGTTATAAGAATTGTAATGTGTGAATGGTTGTATAGATGGATCACCTCAAGTTAAGGAACAAAATCTAAACATAGCAATTAGAATATATATAGATGTTATGCTTTCGACACAAAATAGCCTGAGAGACTCTAAATGAACTACGCGTTATTTTGTATTATGTTAGTCCAACTTCTCAATAGTTGAGAAAATGTGTGGTAACATTATTGTATAATGTTACCATAGATATTATCATACGTGTTTAAGGAGAGAGTATTGTTTTATGTTGTACGATATATTTCAAAATTTCATCTTTCCCGATTTGCGCTGAAGCTTTTAATTGGACTGAATGAAAACTATGGATTTAAAACATCGTAAAGCAAAGTTTAACAAATATGATTAAGCCTAATACTGATTGTGATAAATTTTAGTAAAATATTAATTACCATGTTAATAGTAAATTTACATTGTTATCTTAGGAGATAGAGAATGATTTAAGTGTGGCTGAGGCTTAACGTTTTTATTAATGTTTAAGTACTTACTGTTTGTAGAGGGCAAAACTTGGAACGTAACATTCAGTTTAAGGAATTGATGTCAATGGTTCCATTTGTAGATATATTTATCATATTCCAGAGGGATACTAACGAAAGCCCTTAGCTTTTGAAGTTATGAAGAGATAACTTTTGTTTACTCATGTAGCAACTGAATCCGTGTGATCAGTTATACAAGAATTTAGCGTTTACTTGATGCGTATTTCTTAACGATAATATGTGAACGTCCTTAAGATCGATTTATAAGTAAAATTCAATAGACATTACAAAAAATCTTTATAAATTATAATTTTAAAATACTTGAATAAAATATTCAAATAGAGCCTATTACTTTTTTAAATAGATGAAAGATGAGAGTTAATGTTTTAGAGGAATTAGGCGAATAGATCGATTAAAAATGAAAAGAGTAGATAGTAGACAAATGTATACAAACTATAATCCGAATAAAAATGATTCTTGAGATTCCAAATAGTCTAAGTAAAAATATCCTCAAAAAGAGGTAATCACATATCAGGAGAAGAAACACGATTATAAATGCAAACAACGCGTAAACAGTAGATTGAAGTTGTATAGTTAGGAGATGAGAAGTGATAGGTGATCATTTCGATTTGTTATTACATTCAGTCTTAATGTCCTTTAAAGTATGAGAATTTGAACAAAATAACCCGTATCGATTGTATGTAAAAACAATAAGAACGACGTTAAAGAAGTATAGATAAGAATACGAAGGGCGTTAAGGGATAAGGTTATCGCAAAACAATGAGAAGAGAAAGAAAATAAATGAAGACTTGTTCAATTCAGTCTGATGCACGAAGAAAGGACATATAGGTCGGTGACTAAGAAAATAGAAATATATATATTTCATGAAGACAAAAAGTATATTTAGCTAAAGATAGGGTTGTATGCAAAACTTGCGCACCGTTACTCGGAGAGCGGAGAGCGCACAAGCCGTGAGTTCATTATTAGACCTATGGCCGTTTCAAAAACGTCCCTAAATATCACTGGAGTCAGCTCGTTACCTAAAAATTAGCAACATACATACATATCATTCTTTATGGTCAGTGGGTAAGATTCAAAGTAATTTGCAGATCAGATCTTATCGACCATCAGTGCGGTTACTCGATAGTCGTGTGTGCGGTGCGCTCCCGTCAACACCAGAAGGAATACATTTCGCATCGGCACAATCTATGAGGTAATAAAAGGTGTTATTGGGACAACGAGAAACACAGATGTGCAGTACGAAAACTGAGTAGCCATGCGCCAACTTATTTCACAAGTAACAGAGTTTCAAGTTGCCAACATCACAAGAACAACGTTCACGGAGATAAATTATCGTGCAATGGAAAGCAATCAATTATACAAAATCTCTTTTATGAAAGAAATATATTATGAATGCAAAGCTGATTAGAGTACTTTGAAGTGTAATTATGGTCTCTTAAGTTAACAAAACAAAATGAATTCTTGCAGACCAGCACAGCAACTTATACTTAATCTTTTCTCTGCTTTTGAATAGTACTTGACAGAGAGTCAACCGGGACACTTTAGTGTGAGAATGTGGCCTCGATAGCGACAGAGGGTTAGAGTATAAGCTAACTGAGTTTTAGCAGCAAGTAAGTACAATATGAAGTAATACCTCGAAGATGAAATATACAATTTTATATATTATTTCGCAACCTTTGTATTGAATGAAACTTTGTTATCCACATATAAGTCGTCGGAATGAGAGTTCAGTATAAGCAATGGATAGTGTCAACAATACATGCTGTAAGTCATTATCAAGAACTATCAGTATGTAATTTCTAGAGCAAACTTATCATTTAGCATATAAACGTCTGAAAATAATTCATCAGCGGTAATGAACTCCAGAAATAAATTTGATATGTCACGAACTTCTTTATCTAGGGATAAAAAAGCATCATCAAACTGTTATTAATAAAATACTAGAAAATTATTATTAATTTTAAATAAAAGTGCAAGCCAGTAATACCAATGTATGATTAACTGAGTACGAATAATTATGAATATTAAGACGCGTTAAATTTCTCTACTAATGATGAGGTACAATGATGTATGCATAAATAGACGCGACTGATAGACAAATGCGCAACGCAGTAGATTTCTTCATGTGTGAGATCCAAAATATATCATATTGAGAGGTAAGACTGAAACTGATGTGCAACACCTCATAAAATCGAACTGGGGCAAAAATATCCGTCCCAAGAAATATATTTTTGTCCGAATCATATTTATGTCAAATTTGCTTTATTATTCTAAGAAGCACTTCACATCTGCTCCTCTTCAGGTGTAGAAAGTACGTATTCAAAACGCAAATGTTGCCATAAATATCCAATAGACAAGAATAATATCTGTAACATGAGTTATTTTAACCAACCTTCATAGTAATGGCTCAACATTTAATTGTTGAGATGGTGGGAAAATAAAAAAAAATTAAAATGCCATAAATATATGAACACCGTAACAAGTGAAAAGTTCTGAGAGAGAAAAATAATTATATTCCTGACACCTGTGCACAAGGAAGATATGATAAAAAAAAGTTGAGTAACGAATATAACGAAGTGGACGAGATGTAGTGCATTTCTAATACCAGAAAAGCTTAATGTATAAATAAGAAAATGCCAAATTCCAAATAAAATATTAGCCATTTGTTGGTTTAAGAATACAATAGAAATTTCATAGCTTAAATGGAGAGAGGAGACTAGCACGTCACGAGAATTTCAGTTAAATATATAACTGAGATGTATATGAGAGTTAGAGCAAACATATCTTGCCTAATTGTATTTGCGCAAAATTCAACCAGAAGCCCTGACAGTCCTTCATATGTAAGGAGCCACTGTCCATTGCGAGGTGCCCTCGCTCGCAATGGAAGGAACAAGGAATGTAAGAAGAACGGCCAGAAGCCACCAATATTGCCAAGAAGAAGAAACGTCTACATGAAAGAATATGACGAATGAAATGCAAATCCGAGACAAGAAGGAAGTATTAATGGAAGAGAAATGAATTCCTAGAGCGAAACCATGAAAGAAACCGAAAAGAATGATTAGAGTTAACACTGAAGAAGGAGGTAGTGTTACAGAGTTATGGAAAATATAGGAAAAATTAGCAAGAAAGAAGAAGAAGTGAAGAAGAAAGTAAGAAGAAGAAAGAAGGAAGAAGAAGGTATATGATTCTAATTTAGCGATATAACAGAAAATTGAGCTACCTGAATGAAGAAAACTCCTGATTAAATTGTACAAAGACAACTGGAGAAGCAATTAGAGTTAGAAGCAAGAAACAAAGTTGCTAAGTAGTGCAATTAGTATTATAAGACTATTGTGAAGTGATATCGTGAAATTATTGGAATGGCAGAAATGCGAAGAGAAAAGAATAAATTTATTTCCTAGTTATATCAATAACATCAGTTCATTTAAAATAAAAAATTAAAAACATGGTTCATTTCTCAGTTATGACAAGACTGTTTATGAAATTTTCTGCGCTTCTTAATACCAAAGAACGTGCTCTGGAAGAAATGAGAAAAATATTAACACTTCCCGTCTATTGAAAATCAAAAAGGGTGATTTCACGGGTCATTGAAGTCGTTTCATTGATAAATGGCGAACATAAAGAGGAAAAAGAGCATACAAAGGAAATAGCTTAAAAAAAAGCGAATTTGTAAACCCATTTCACTTAGTAAAAAAAAACGTAATTTCAGAAATGCCTAGGTAACAGTGAGCAAGTGGAACTGAATTGCATTTTTATAGAACAAGAGTTCAAAAGTATTATTAAAATAGTAATAAAAAAGATTGAGATATAACATATGTCGACAAGAAGGGACAAGCGATTCATAAAGAACAATAAATAAATTTCTGAAGAGTTCATTACCCAGATAAAAAGCTGAACGAGTTTCCGAGAGCTAAGAAAATAGTTTGCGAAAAAAGTTGAGCGAAGTGATAATATATGTAGAAAATGACAACAACGAGAGATGTGAACAAACATTTCATCCATGAAAATTTATATAAGAGAAACAAAAACAAATAGGATCGCGGCGAAGATAAGTGATTCAAATTTGAGAGAGAAATCATACGCTTGCTCTTCCAGAAGAAGAGTGAGAACAAATTAACACCAAACATTGAAAGGACAGCCGAAAAAGTCCAATCAGGCTCTAAAAGTACCCATTAAATACCGAGTAATTTAATTGCAAGATGTAAACTAGATATTTGTTTACATAAAATAATTAAGAATAAATTAAATCATTTAAAAATGAGTTAGTAGAGACTATTCGAGGATAGATGTATGGTGCATCAGAACTCGTCTGGAAAAAATTGCGCATGGTATGCAAAGAGGAGTATGCCCACACCTGGTCAAAATAGGGTGTACATAGGAGCAGCCCCTCCGTAGGAAAGAGCGAAGCGAAGGAAGAAGAGAGGAAACGCCAACTGAAAAAAAGCACAGGACGAATCAGGAAGAAAAGAAGGATGAAAGATGAATAAAGAGGAAGAGTGGAAGAAAGGAGATCTGACACAGAGAGTAGGAAGTGAGCAGCTGCACCGGTAGTAGCTCGCCTCCGGATACCGGTAGCAACGAGAGTGATTTAAAAGATATTTAAGTAAGTAATGATACAATATTGGGTGTAGTCGTAGGACATCTAAATCTTGGCAGTATCTCGATTTCGAAAAATATAAGGTTGAGATTCATACAAGAAAAAATTTAAAAATAAAGAAATTAAAATAAATAAAATGTTCTAGATATTCTTGTTTGTTAAGTGATTAACTTACAGAAAATTGTAACGTTTTTTAATACCCGAAAACAGGAAATAAATCCTAGGGTAATCAAAGACCACCAATCCAAACACAGCCTCCTGTGCACAGTTAGTGATCTAATTGGAAGCATATTATCTAATGATCATGAAAGAGAGAAAGTAGTCTAAATCATAAGTTCAATTGATTAAATCATATTTTTTATATAGTAAATTGTCATGTTAATTACATACCAACTAAATCAGAAGTAAAGAAATCGAAGTAAAAATCAAAACCGGAAACCATAATCACAATATAGCCCAATCAATCCATGATTCTAAGTTATATGAGAAAGAGGTCATAATTAGAGCAAATGAAGGTACATAGTGATGATCTAAATATGATTACACGTAAAAATTCGACACCTTAAGTATATAAAATCTCAATCACACCTCTCTATGCAGACAGTTAATCATGTTATATCAGGCATAAACCGATAACATAAAAACAAATCTCTGTGAGTCACACAACGTCGTATCGATACAACGAGGTCTACATAATGCTCACCTACAGTAGCTAAGCATGAGAGTGTTCATCATAATATAGCAAGTTTACAATACTTTAGTTATTGTATTAACTGTATAACTTAAATTGGAATCTAAGTAAACACAATTGATTGACATATGAGACCTTGACACAATGTCCTTAAACATTCTATATTCAATGAATATCTTTTTAAGACGTTAACAACAGTTTTGCACTTGAGACAAGGCTCTGTGATAAATAAGAGTAATATCTTAATACTTTAATCAACCATTACCTCCATAATTATAATGTAACCTACTTTGCTAACAAACCATATTGAGTGTCTATGCGCATTCACTTATGCTCACTCCAGTCATTAACGCTTCAAAGCCAAAGCACAAACGATATCAATATAAATGTTAATAAGTTTTATAAAATTAACAATAGTGAGTAAAATAATAGTAAACTAAAATTTATTCAGCTAATCATTAGTCACTATAATAATATATATCGGATCAATGATATTGTGCTATGTACTGCAATATTCACATGCGAGAGTAGGAGACACGGACTTAGCTCTCCTTAACGTGAATCATAAGATAATTAAGTACAACCTATATTCTTAGCACTCCACACAGGAGAATACTGATTACTAGTTATATCTAAGTTCCCATACACTGACCAGCCAACATTGAAGTAGAGTGCGTGAACAACAAAACATATCAAGCGCATCACCTAGTCACGTGACACAGACAATAATCTCTCAATCATAAATCTATGGAATTTATATATTGAGTATCGAATATAGATCCACACTTCAAGTAACTTTAGGGAAATAACTCCAACTCACAAAAATCAACTATGAGATTCAGCCAACCTATAAGTCTTAAACAAGTGAATCGAGTAACTAATTATAACTCGCCAGGTTGCTGCAAAAATAACGACCACCTTTATTGATCTATGCACCCAAAGCCGAGTTTTTTTTTCATCTAAAACCCGAAAAAAAACCCGGGGAAAATTGGGTGCCTCTTAATATCTAATCAATTTTCCTTTCTTTTTTAGCAATAATTGCAATTGATATAACATGATTTAATTTTTAATTTGTATTATTTTTCAAATTAGAATCTTTAGTTAGTATTTATAGTTTATTATAAACAGTAATGCCATAAGACTCTATGAGACTCCAGACAAAACTAGGAAATTTATCATTATGGACTCGAAGTGTTGTAACCATTCTGAAAAGATCAATGAGAGCTGGCTATGACATCAGCAAGTAGTAAATATGTAAATATTACTGACTACCACGCAATATAGCAATAAATTGAGAATAGATCGAGACATCGAGAAAATATATGCGTATGTAACATCGCTTGTCATATATTCTCCTCGAGCAATCTAGCTTGATCAGTAGAGCTAATACAACCGTTGAAAGTATAAATATACATATATATATCAATATATATATTATATACTAAGAGAAGCACAAGGATTCTCTAATATTTCGATGGCGCAAGACATTCAACAATGAAACCATGGTTATCACAGTCTCCCCTCACAAAAATCAATAACAATCCGAACAACTTTGAGAGTTCTCTATAATATATATATACTACCATCATCTACTACACATCTGCACAAAAAGAATTTCATAAATAGTATACCATATGATATAAATACGTGTTCTCCAGTGTTGTTTATTTTACTACTGCTTAAATCTATATACCGAGGTCTCATTTTTAAGTGGATTGCTATATATTGCTAAGTATCTCTCTGTTTGAAAATGATTACAAACCGAGAGAACATTTAAGAGTTATTCTCTAACAACTATACTCTCACGAAGACGAATCGTGAATCGAAAGTCCACTATGTTACCTCGCGACTACATGGCCTCTCATATTTATATAGTGTTGTATCTAACTTTTTCCTGAATGAATCGATGGTTAAGCGCTGCTCACCATACTCAATATAATTCAATAAAGATAATAATAATAATTAATAATTAATAATAATACAAATATTAATAATAATAAATCAATAATGAGATAATAATATTCAATAATAATCATTAATTTATTATTTATAATAATAAATAATAATAGAAATAATAATAATAGATAATAATATAATAAGTATAATAATAGTAATAATCTTCTTCTTCTTCTCATTTCTTCTTCAGATCTTCCTTTATATTTTTTCCCAAGAATGGGGTAGGTAAGAGTGCGCGAACGGGATCGGAAAGAAAAATCGGATATTCTGTTAGAAGAACATGTGAACAACGTCGAAAAAAAAAGAAAGCCCAAGGCCTTACCACCCCCTCGTACCAATTAATTAGTGGGAACCCATCGCAGTCAGAAAAAATCCAAATCCACCCTAAAGTTTCATGGACAGCGATGGACCCTCACTATGGTAGATCATGCAATGTATATCGGGGTTTTCGCGAGTGATTCGCCCGTTGGCCCAGGTGGGTCCACAACCACCCATACACCCCCTCACAAATCCCCACAAAACCCGGCCAATTCACTCCTGTTATACACCTTCCTTCTCGCCTCTACCAAAACTCAGATTTCTCTCCTTCAACATTCGTTTACCTGACCTCAATCCACTTTTTCTTCGGTCTCCCCGCCGTCGGTTCCAACACACTCGCCACTATTAATCCCATTCGCTTAACCAACGACTATCATTCACCTTATCCATATGACCAAACCATCTCAACATACTTTTCATTTATTTCTCTCATTTACCCTTCCCTTTCTCACCACCACACCACTTCTATACGTTCATTTCTCTCTTTATCAATTCTTCTAATTCACAGTTCTTCTCACACCTAGCACACCCCTAGATTGTCCATCTGAACACACTTAACTTTAGTCTATTTTTACTTCTTTTCTTAAGCCTGAAGAGGTCTCACTACTACTACAATAACGAACAAGGTAACAACATACCTCAATGCAAAGCTTTAGTTCACACTTTAAAGATTATGATCCCTTTACAGTCACCAACGATTTAATTGCACCAGCCACTTTCCTGCATTCACAACTTTGCCTACTACATCTGCATCGTCCGTTTCACCTTCTCATCCACATATACCCTAAATTTATTTTAAACTCAGACACTTGTTCCAGTGCTCACCATCTAACAGTAACTTCACACTGAGGAGTGTCCCACTCACAACGCATAAACCTTTATGGACTCTTATTCCACGTTTACCTTTTTTTCAGCCCTCCTTTTACCACCCTGCCCAAATCTCTCTACCAATCCTCTCAAACTCTACTCAGATTGTCCACACAGAACCAAATCATCCTGTCTATAATAGGTAGGGCAGTCCCCTCCACTCATCTCACTTCTCCCCATTTCTAACACCATTTCCTGCCATCCCCAACTCGAATTCTTTCATTAACCCCATCCATATAACAAATTGAATAACCAAGAAGGAGACCTAACACAACCCTGTGCAACTTCGCTGTTAATCCTAAGCACTCAAGCTAGATTCTTTTAATTGTTACACACGCTTCACTATCGTCATACATACTTTTGACTCCATTCAGAAGCCACCACCAACACCATATATCCACTAATACCTGCCATAAACCTTCCCTGTTAACTCTATCATACTAATTTATATGAATCCATAAAACCTAAATTACAAATTTATTTTATCTTCTCCCTCATTTTCTCATTTCATTTTGTTTCAATGTAAAAGATTATAATAATAATAATTAATAATAATAATTCGAATAATAATAATAATAACTAATTAATAATAAATAATAATAATAATAATAATAATAATAATAATAATAATAATAATAATAATAATATAATAATAGTAATATTAATAATAATAAATAATAAATAATAATAATTATAATAATAATAATAATAATTAATAATAATAATAATAATAATAATAACAATAATAATATATTAATTAATAATAATAAATAATATATAATAATAATAATAGAATAATAATAATAATTAATAATTATATAATAAGTAATAATAGAAGTTTCTAATGTAAAGGATAGCTTGTTTAAAAGTAAGAAATAATAATAATAGTAAATAGATAAATGCTAACTATGATAAGTAGGAAAGTATTCTAAATAAATATAATAGTAAAGTATAATAAATATATAAAGTAAGTAATATATATTATAAATAAGAAGTTTATAAAGTAATATATATAATAAGAATGAGAAGGAAGTATAAGAATAGGACTAAGAAGAATATGATTATGAATAAGAAATAGAAATATAGATAGAGGAAGAGAACGAAATTATTTAGAAGAAATATATATGATAAAGATAATATATGTGTGTTAATATTTGTAGTAGGTGTAAATAGTAAAGAATATAATAATAGAAGTAAAGAAAAGTAATGAATAGAGATAGTGACGAGAAAGAAGAAGAAGTAATAGAAAGTAAAGAAGAAGAAGAAGAAGATATAATGAAAGAAGTAAATGAAAGATAGAAGAAGAAGAAGAAAGAAGATAAAGATAAAAGAAAGATAAAATATAAGAGAAGATAGTAAAGAAGAAAGAAGTAGAAGCAAGAAGAAAGAATAGTATAATGAATAGAATATAGATAAGAAGTAGTAAGAAAGAATGAATTGTGAAATGATTATAATAGCAGTATAATAAGTAAGAAGATAAGAAGAAAGAAAGAATGTAATAGATAACATAATATATAAAATACAATAATAATAACTAAAGGTAAACTAGATAGTAAACACTATATAATATGTTCAACAACATGAGAATTAAAAGATAGACCTATAAATATATATGCACACTCAAGGAAAAGAGAAGTCAAAAGTATAACTACTCATAGAAATACTCTCTTCATAATTGTGATGTACTTTACATTAAATGTTACATGACACAATATATTAACCTAAGGAAAAAACACACAATTGAAAAATATAGGTTGACAATTAGTGGTTTTTCAAGATGGAGATATTCTGAAAAAAATCATTTTGAAATTAGATATAATACAAGGATAATACAAGAACAAAAGAACAAGATATAAGATAAGTTAGTGATAATGATAAAAGTAAAGATATGAATAAGAAGAAGTATAAGTAAGAAGAAGAAGAAAGAAGAAGTAAAGATAAGTCCCAACACTCCTGCAAAAAGGAAAACCGATTAAGAGTAAAGAAGAAGAAGATTTTTTAGTCACTGTTTATTAAACAATATACTTTCTAAAAAGTGAAAGAAGAAGAGAGAAGAAGAAGAAGAAGAAGATAGTGAAATAAGTAATAAGAAAGTAAAGAAGAAGGAAGAAGAAGAATTTTACTGCATAAAAGAGATAGAAGAAAGAAGAAGCTTTAATAAATTTGGATTGTATCGTCTTTCCTTTTGTGATTCAAGAAAAGTAAATTATTAGGTTACTCTGCTATAACTCATTATTTTATTATTAATAATATAATTAAATAATAATAATAATAATAATAATATATTATAATTATATATAATAATAATAATATAATATAAATAATTGAATTAATAATAATAATAATAATAATAATAATATATATATTAAATTAATAATAATAAATTAATAATTTAATAATTAAGATTAATTTTAAATTCCTATAAAAATTTAATGTAATTAAATAATTATTAGTTAATACTAACAATAATAATTAATTGAGCACTTAGAATATGCCTTGGTACATTATGGATTAAACAATTCATAAGTACTATAATAAATACTTTACAAGTTAATGATCATGTGACAGGATTCCTTCCCCAAAAATATTGATACTATAGCTCATGAATATTTACTCCCTTCTTTTAATAATAATAATAATAACATCAGCAAAATCAATGATATGATATAAAATACTATATATATATAACCTATAATTGAGATTATGAATAAATCAATATATATATAAGTGAGTAAATTATAGATATATTATATATTATATATATATGTTAACATTATCTATAACCAAATCAATGACATAATATCAATAAGAGATGAGTCATATACTAAAACATCTAGCAATAGAGTAAATCACATGGAGCGATGAGAAATAATCAAAAAAATAGTTTTTCACTAATTTTGTTATAACATTTAATCTGCACCCCCATATATATATATAAACAACAATATATATATACTGATAATAAAATATTTTGAATAATAACAGAATACTCACTGAGAAAAGTGATTGGTCACAAAACATATTATAGAGAGCGGGTTATTTATTTCACACCGAGAACTATTTATTTATGTATTAAAGAAAAGGTATGTTAATTTTTTTTATCGTGTCCTGGCCCGCTCATTAGCGCGAACACCATCTCTGCACCACCATTATACCTTAAAAGAAGACATTAACTGACACATACAACATGAGATAAAAGCAGTAATATATAGTTAATCCTAGTTGTTATATTAAACTTAGCGAATACAATCTATATCTAAATAACAAACAGAGCCAGTGACAAATATTTTAGCCTTAAAAGAAATGATAAACAACATCTTATCTACCTCAACAAAGCTTTTAACCCTATCTGATCATTGTTATTTAGATTCTTATATCCGTTCACTAAATGAAGATTAATACGTTCCTGAAAATTCAACATAGATATCCCATCTGAAAACGCAAATTCTTAGTCATCATAATCAACTGACTAATACTAGCACAAAATATAGATTATGCGTTATATACAACTCAAACACGTACAAAGTTTTCACATATATATGAAACTGAACGATACATAACGTGCATTTAACAAATCCTAAACTAAGAATAAACTAATATATAACAAAAACAAACCCAACCTAGTGACACAAACTTTATCGAAATGTATAGCTGAAACTGTTGGAGGTAACAATTATTAAGTACATATAGTTCTCAAACACTTTAACAACAGTAATTATACTAAATCACAGAGTCTCAAAAAGCAATAAATGTAAATATAGGACGCTTATGATCGTTAACCAAGCGTAAATGCCAAAAGTTATATCCACTACCAGTTTGAATGCTCGAATAAATCGGTTACAGTAATATAGAGCTGTTATAATTCTTAATTATTAATTAATGTAAAAGTTGAATAATTTATTATATGTTTTACATATTTGTGCGTAGTCAATAGAACATATATGTTACAATTCAATTTTACTTACACATTGATAATGTCTGTATATGTTTAACTGATTAGATCTATTACTGCTAATTTATATAAAGTTTTATTCACCTTAACTTTCAACAACCATTATTATTAAGAGTTTTAAATATCAATTATTATTATTATAAGATATTATTAAATGGGCAAATACTGCAAGTTATTTTTTATACTTTATTTATATTTTTAAAAATTATATAATTTATTTACTTATATATATATCTTTTTCAACCATTGCTCTTACAACTTAACGTTAAGTTAATTTTACATTGACACTATTATTATTATATATAATACATTTAACAAAAATAAATTAAGATTGAAAGCCTTGTCGATTATTATTATTATTAAATTTAATCATTTCAACTAGGATAAATGTTAAAATATTATGTATATGTGTTCTTATTGTAATAATGTTATTAATTTACTTAATATATAATTTTTTTCTAGATTTAAATGAAATAAATATATGATATTTATTTCGAAGGTAGATTAATTGTGTATTAAGTCAGTGTTCATTAATATTCCCCAAATAAACTGATTATAAATTAGCTCATTAGTACTTATTATAACAAATATGATTTTTTAATTATTCCTAATTAACGATATCAATTATTAAAAATAAGAGTGTGTTATTTTTATGTAATATTTAAAATTTAATTATTCATTTAAAATATATGAAGTGTATATATATGTTATTTTTATTATTTTATTAGTTAAAATATTATTATATGCTCATCTATTATTAGATATAATATTTAATATATTAAATTCAGGCTCACACTCTCGACTCCCACCATTCCCCTCTTTCTTAATCCCACCCATTATTAGTTATTATTATAATGTATTATTGATCTTTTTGATCTATAATTGATTCATCCAATATATTTAATATTATACATATTTCCATTAAAATTTTATCATGTAGTTTCATTTCGGAATTAATAATATCATTATGGTATAATTATCAATAATTAATATATATTAATGTAATTTCATTTATTAATTAATTTATATTAATTCATTTATAATCTCAATCTAGTTAGATATAGTATACTTAATTAATTATTTTTAGTTTATCATTTATGATTTTATTTCTATTTATTTACAAATTATAATAAAATGTCTTTATATACAATAGCATTATATTCTCTCATAGAATATAATATCGAATATATAAATGTAACATAGGTGGAATATATCAAATAAAACCTAAACTACCTACATTATTTTACGGCAAGTAAATAATATAAAATCTATCTAACCATTAACAATAAGTCCCATATCATATAAATCAATCATATGAGTAATATTAATGTTACATTCTTTTAGCTTAACATCGTACAAAACCGTAACTATTCCACATCTTTATTTCAAGCATAAACTCATCTTAACAATTTAATTCAATATGACATTATTTTTTTTAACATCTTTAACACTATTATGTATATTCATTCGCAATTTGTTCATGTAGACTTCGTTCCAGGTCCACTTTAGTATAAAAACTTATTGATTTTTCATTTATTATATTATTTTATTATTTATTTATTAAATCTCTATTTATTTATTACTAATATAATATTAAAGGGTTTTATACTTTGAAAAAATAGTAGATAATTCATTTATCTAAATATTATTTAGGAAAACTATTTAGAAAAATTATTGTGAAATTATAACACATTGTAATTACTGTTTAATGATATCTTAAATTACCATAATGTATTTTATCTTGTGGGAATTTGTATCTTAAAGTATCTATTCTTATTCACTTAACAACTCTCAGTGTATTAAAGTTACTTATTACTAACATTGCATGGCAATATAACTTTAACCATTTTATTAATTTCATACTTTTAATCCAATAGTATCATTATCCTAATAATATTATTCATATTATATAAAACTCTGTAATTTATTTCAATTCTGTATCATAATTATATTATTATAAATTTATTTGTTATTAATATTTAAGCAAATAAATTATTTATTATTTTATTACTTATTTATTAATTCCTTGTATCTTAATTAAACATCATACATAGAGCAATACCATATAGTTAAACATGATCATGAAGAGCAAAACATAAGTTTAATTAAATTATTATTCCAATTCAGATTCATATATTAAATTCAACAAATATTTTTCTTGAATGCAAAGTTTATCATAATACATTGAGTGCAAAATTAATGTTTGCTTCTTAACATACAATGATACGTAATTATTATTAATGTAAATTTGACACATAAAGCACTAATAACATTATTAACGCAGATTATACATACTACTAAGCTCACATTCCATTACAAATTGGATCAATGATCTTTAATTTTGATTCATGACACATTTCGAATATCATTTCATTATAATTTCAACATTAAACACTAAATAAATAAGATTTCTTTATTATTATTAACAATAATTATTTTTAATTATTATTCTATATACATATTTACTAAATTTTTAATGGTTTGTACTGTTATTATTATTATTACTTGTTAATAATAAAAAGCTAATAAACTTGTTTACATTAATAAAGAAATACATCAAACACTATTACTATCACAGTAAGAAGTACAATGTTATGTAACAATACTTTGCTTACTCTTACAATACTGTAATCATAATAATATTATCTTAAATCTTAATATATATATATAAACTTCAAGTCTCTATATAATAAACAAGCAGTTATTAGATAACTCTATTATATAATTAACTGTTTCGTATCAAAAAAATTATCTATCATTTATTCAACACTTTTTTTCTAAGTAACATAATCATCTGCTAATATAACTATTAATTCTAATGTGATCTTAATTTTGACATTAATACAGATAAATTTATCGTTCATAAACCTGTCTAATCATCATACCTATATAAAAAAGTAATTATTATTTATTAATCATCTAATACTGTATAAACATTATATTTATTGTTTATTATTAATTCATTTATCATAATTTCTTAGTATTATTTAACAAAAATTCATCTAAACCTCGTCTTAGAATATCATATAATCCTCTTAGTCGAAATATATGAGTCTAATATATTCATAACCAAAGTTATTAATAACCATAATAATAGTAAATAAATTAATAATTTTTAATTTAATCCTGACATAACCAATATAAAATGAAATGTGCATTGGTGTAATAATTTAATTATTCACTCAGTAGAAGCCACGTAATAGCTTTACTGATTTTTCAAGCAAGAGAATATCCCAATGCATCACCCTAATAAAACAGAATTTTCCAGCCTAATCTTGTTTATTATCTTACGCATCATGAGCCTATTGCATTTGATCTATTGAACTATTTGATTCAAGTCATATTTTAAAGATGCTATTTTATGTATATAAAAAACATATATACATAAAAATAAATATCGCTTTTCTCTTCAAAGTGGCGTAGTACTTTCTATTATTGTCTGACCATTATCTCATACATAAAGTTTTATATTTTACCCTATCATATTAAAGTCTACATATTCATATAATAGTACCTACATTACAAAAGTAATTATAATTGTAACATAATCCTGATCAAATCCGTAACATACTCGGGCGTTACTGGTATTTAATGATATAAATACAGCTAACTATCCCAGATATAAAATTATTCCTCTCTTTTACATTAGAGTTCCAATAGAAGCTAACAGCTCATTAACAAAATTCGATAGATATTTTGACCACACTCTTCATCAATGAGAGAGCGAGATAAATAAGAAACAGAGATAAACACGAATAAATAGCGGAAATTCCTTGACAAAGTTGACCATATCTATACAAATAGAGTGACCAAGAAATCTGGAACTATGAATTCTATCACCATATTCTTACAATATCAGACCATAAACAATGATTAAATCTAAATTTCAGCCTTTTCGAGTAAAATTCTGTGGGAGAAAGTCTGCATTGAGACATTTGCAAAACACAATGAGAAGTGAATAGATAAATGAGAAAAATTCTTCGTAAACGACTAACAGTATACTTAGCAAAATGAAACTTAACCTGGATAGAGACTTCACGTTTGCGTAGTGATAAAATCGTCATAAAATAAACAATTATCTTTTTAATTTATATTCTAATTGTAGCCTCTTAACAAATAAAATAACCAAAAATTATGAAAAAAAAATAATAATGAAAAAAGTGAATATGAAAAATAATGACGCGATAGAAAATCAACAAACCAAAGAGAGAAAAACAGAGATAGATGTAAGTTTATTATACAAACATAAATACAATAAGAAATATTTACATAAACGTAAAACCAAAAACTTAGAATAAAACAGTTTTCATTAACCAAAAAGCCTTAAGTATCTATAGCAACAATTATATCTCTTCATGATGAGAGAAAAGTATGAGAAGAGACCAAAAGGGATAGATGAACACCCTTCCCGTAAAGAATAAGTTTGAGTGGAAATAACGCTGAGAGAGGAAGATCACCCCGAAGGCGTGGTACAGCGGGCATTACCCCTCTCTCCTAAGGCTGTCGAAAGTAAGGCGCTCAAACCCTTCGGGCTTTATTGAAGGGCGTTAGAGCGCGTAGAGATGACCCGTCGAGTATCGTTCATGGATATCAGTGTAAAACTTACTTTTGGGAACAAGAAGGAAGAGTAATATAAAAGAGGAGAGATAGAAAGAATAGATATATAGATAGTAATGATATAAGTATATAATATATATATATGAGTATATATAATATATATATATAATAAATATATAATAGATATAGATATAGTATATAGATATGTAATATATATAAGATTAAATATAAATAAAGATATATCTAGCTTCAATATATATATATATAGAAAGGATAAACATGCCAACTTGTATCCAATGGTTCAAGTAATATAGTAAATATATATATATGTAATATATATAGACTATATATAGATACTATATATAGAATAGATTAGTATAGAGTAATATATATAGAGATAACAGCACAGACAAGATCATGAATAGATATATGTAAAATAAGACCCAGTGAAGACCCAGATATATATAGATATAGTAATATAGAGAGTGAGAGCAGAGAGAGAAAGATGATAAGATATATATAGTATAATATAGTGATATATATATATATATATATATATATATATGTTAGAGGTATGTTAGCTTGTATAGATATATATATATAGATATGAATATATATATATAGATAATGTAGAGAGATATAGTAAAGTGATAGTAATATATATATATAGATATATATAAGAATATATAAGATATATATAGATATAATAATATATATATTAGATATATATATATATATATATGATAGAATATATATATTAGATATATATATATATAGATATATAGAAGTGATATATTATATACCAGTGAATAATGAGAATATAGTACACCTTACAGATTTAGATTATAGATACAGTAATATATATATATATATATATATACTATATATAATGAGATATAATATATATATATATACTAAGAAACACATTAATGAATAAAGAGGTAAAACAGAAGAGAGAAAACTAATGATTTCATTGGAATTACACAACCTGATTATAATAATTTCCAGGACGTGAGCCGATAAGCTTTTGTTCACTAACTCTTCGACCTCCTTCTTCTATACTTTTGAAGTGTCTTGAAAGCCAATTGACGTCCTTCAAAAACTAAGGAATACTTACATGCATAAAGTAAGCTCAAGGGAGGGTCTAATAATTTTATAAAAACGTATAAGTTACCCTTCGGTACGTAAAATTCCAATGAAGTTCTTGTCGAGTCAATTATTAAATTCATCTGTGAGAACCCACGTTCACACTCACTTGCTTTTTTTGAAAGTATCTGCCGCTTTTAAGATGGAACAGCAATGAGAGCTAATGGAATTATCTTTTCCGAAAGGTACTTTAGAATCCCCTTTAAGATTTCTCTATCAGGAAGCCCAAATCGTTCACACATATTCCTTATTTCTGCTTCACCAAAGGTTAATTTATCTGGCCACGTGTTGCAATCTAGAACCTTGGTCCATTAGGAATTTCAGAATCTTCTTTTAACATAAGTTGGTTCTTCATACGGACTTTAAGACTGTCATAAAATTTAACTGGATCGATACGATTTCCTTCTCGTTGCCTATCCACTTTTCTAGTGAAACTCCTTTAAAGCCAAATTTTTCTCAGTCTTTAAGGTTCCAGATAATAATGTCCAATGTTTGTCTTTTTTTCATCAAACAATTTTACTTGATTGATTATTTTTCTATGAGCTGAGTAAAGTGTGATAAAACGAGCTTGCAGCTCTAAACTTAGTTCAGCTAGTTCTTGAAGAACATCACTTATCAAAGCAAGATCAAAAATGAAATCAATATTTTTTATTTTATTAAGTAGTCCTTCATACTGGTTTCGCTCAATTGCGTCTCTATTCTCATCTGATTCAGCTTTTTTGAAATGGGAAACCAAAGCTTTAAAATTTTGCCATACAGCAGAAACACTTCAAAAATTGGAAGCAATCCATCTAGTATCTAAAATCCTCCCAATTCGTAAATTTTTTTTGTCAAGATCTTCCGCATGAGATTTTAATTCTCCTGGATTTTTAGGAGACTGATGATACAGTGTGTAAAGTTTACCGATAAACGATTTGAAATGATTAATTTGTGATTGGAAGTCCTTGTTTACTACGTCAAACACAGAAAGTTCTAACCTATGATTAGAACAATGCCAAAATAAAATTTTGGGAAACTTTATTTTTAAGTAG